>JANHFL010005369.1:122840-136379 GCA_032468155.1 Oxyrhabdium leporinum
ACATGGTTTCTTTAATAAACTCTTACTTAGATAAACTCCTATCTGAGTGCTGAGTGATTTATTGGAACTTGGATGGACCGCTGACATATGCTTTAAAAATGGAGTTTGGAGTGAATTTTCTCCTGAGTAATAATTAAGGAGAAATGTAGTGCATGTGGTTTGGTGCTGAACTAAATTGCAATGATTGCCATTTAAGGGAGAAAAAAATGTAAGAAGGAAGGAAAAGTAATTTGAACTGCTGTCATTTATCCTAGATTTTCTGTCAGCGGGTAGGATTACTACAGAGCAATAGGTTGAAAGGAAGTAATATTTAACTTTTGGCTGAAAGTTAAAAGGGTTAATTTTCAAAAGAGAAAGAAAAATAAAATGAGCAAACTATACTGAATTTGTATAGCATCTATTTCTCTTTTCAAACAACCACTATTTTTAATAGTGATTACAGGTAGGCCTTGACTTATGACTACAATTAAGCTCAACATTTCTGTTGCTAAATAAGACAGTTGTTAAGTGATGTTTTCCCCATTTTAGGACCTTTCTCGCCACAGTTATTAAGGGAATCACTGTAGCTGTTAAGTTAGTAACATGGTTGTTAAGTGAATTTAGCATTCCCATTGACTTTGTCAGAAGCCGCACAAGGTGATCACATGGTCCTGGGACAATGTAACCATCATAAACACATGTCAGTTGCAAAGTGGCCAAATTTTGATTACGTGACCAGAGGGGATGCTGCTAAGGTCATAAGTGTGAAAAATGGTCATAAGTCATTGCTATTGTAACTTCAAATGGTCACTAAATGAATGGTTCTAAGTTGAGGACTACCTGTATTTAAGATAAACAATAATGGAAATATATTTGTCTCAAATATAGCAATCTATATCAACTATAGATTTTAAAAAATCCAAACTAGTGTTTTATTCTAGGAATGAGTTCCTCTTACCGAAGACATTTATAAAATCCGGTAGAAGTTAAAATTCCACCTCTAGCTAGTTTACTGCATGTAGAGAGATATTCAGAGTACATTTCAGCTCGGGAGACTGAGCAGTCTGAATTAACCTCAAAATGGGCATTTAACCTGGGGAGAGAAAATAGAGAGAAAAAATCTGGGTGAGTAAAACTTAATAAAGATTTATTTCTCCTGACTCTAGAATAATTTTTCTCAGCCTGATACCAACAGTAGCTTGGCCAATGCTTTCCAGCTCTTAAAAAGTTTTTTCTTCCTACTTTACTGACAATGAAACATATGAATTACAAAAGTTTCGCAATACATGAGATATGGGTCACACATTTTATTCATATAGCCTTGTTCTCTAAAATTGCTTCAAAAGTATTTTCTCTTGAATGGACAATGTACATCAAATGTTAAAAGTGTAAGGCATCCATGAAATATAATATATGGCCAAGAATAGGTTCTGTATAGCAATTTCAGTTCATATTCAAAGCATAATCATCATAATCAATACAGGTCACAATCATACTATATTGGTCTTATGAAAACTGAATTTCTATAACATATATCCATCTTCTTGATAAATGATTAAAAATACATCCTTTAAGACATGGTTAAATAGTCTTTTCCTGTTCTGACGTCCTATTGTTATCTCTACTTTGACTGGAGGCCAGTGGAGATATGTTGTGATGTCACAAGAAAGAACAGGCTGGAATGTTCAAGCAGTTTTATTTGGGGTTATTTTAAAGGGGTGGCATAAGTATGTTAGCTTGGGAACTTTTAAGCTCAATTTGATCCAATGATTAAGATACAGTACTGGACTAGAGTATGAAAAACTGAGCTGGAGTTTCATTTTAGCCATGAAAGCCAGCTTGGTGCTCTTCAGCCAGTTCTCCCTTCATAGGAGCAATAGCTAATTACTTCTGAAAATGAGTTGCCATTATAGTTGCCAGAAGTCAAAACTTGGAGGCAAAAAAAAAGTATAAAAATTATTAAAGCATACTGCTAAGAAAACTTAAAGATGATTCTGCTGCAAGGATTAAGTAAAACTTTTGTTAAAAAATGTGCTGCATTTTATAAACTTAATAATATCCAAACATTTGGAGAAAATTATTAAGTAAATATGGAGGATTTAATATATAAATATCAAGCAATGGGATTAAAAAAAACACTAAGAAAAATAGACCAAAAGTCCAATGTAGTGCAGCATTCTATTCCTACAGAAGTAAATGAGATAACCCTGAGAAAATCTCAAACAAAACAAATATAATAGAACCCTTTTATCTAAGTAAAATAAGCTTAGTTTCATTGCAAATATTAAAAGCATACATGGAATTTAAATATGCTGAACTTCTGTTCATTATACCCATGTGTATACTATATAATGAAATAACTGAAGAAATTCTCACAGGGAAATTCTTTCCTTGAATAAAGCATTCAAATTAATTGATAAGTATTTCTTCAAAATAGAATACATTATTTTTGGTTTATGTTTTCAATAATGATTTATGAATTTTTAAAATGAATACAAAAGCTAGTTATTTCATGGGACTTATCAGAATTAAATACTCACCACTGGCATGCAAATTTTTCACTGTCAATTTCTACTATTCCTGGTGGTGGAGCAACATGTTGTGGTGCTCTTGGTGCTATGAAAAAAAAATAAGAATTATCAATTTTATATAAAAATTATATAATCTTTGGATTGCTTGCCATTACTCTTTAGAAGACTTAGAAATACTATTGATTTCCATTTTAAATTAAGAATGCTATCCATGCAGAGAGATCAATACACAGATTGCAATTACTCCAAATTTGGGGATGGAATGCATGAATGAAGATCTTTTGGTCATCTAGTAATTTTGCTGCATTTTGCTGCTTGGGGACTCCCCAAAATCTAATCTAAGTTTGAAGGTTCTAGTAGGGTGAAGCTATCCTATACCCTTTTATCTGGGGTCTACCCATCCTCTTCCATTTAGTTCACAGCTTCAAGAGGGATGCATATGGAGTGCTAAGAGAGGAAGGTACACCCATCTAGCCAGCCACATCAGCTAAATCAACTTTGGTGATTAATGGGTTGAAGATGTCACAGCCAGACTGCCCTCAGTTCTGAGAGGAGTTACATTATTTTATTTTTACTTACAGCACTAATAATTTAAAAATCTAGCTATCAACTACTGCAGCTTTAACTAATGAGACCATGAAGAAGAAAATAAGTTCAATCATTCTAAACCCTCACGCAAGTTTACACATTCACAAGGAATTTAAAAAAATAGACATTGTTAAAGATTTCACATCTATTTTACCACAGGGTAACTCAGGGCAGCTTACAATATTAAAAAGATAAAACTATAAAAAAACATAGATGATGTAAATAAAATACTATAAAGACCCAAATACTCAGTCCTAAAGATTGGGGGCCAGGGAGTAGAATGAGAAAGGGGGGGGAGGTGGGATCTGTTATTAATTTATCAACCACCTCCAATACGAAACTCCTCCATTGGAGCCCAAGCTCTTGCAGAAGATCAGGAAGGTTGCAGAAGATCAGGAAGGTTGGAGTCAATCTTACTCCAGAGGGCAAGATGTTCCAAAGGGCATGCACAATGGCAGATAAGGCTCTTTTCCTGGTCCCCACCAGCTGGAATACCCTGGCCGATAGGCCTCGAAGCATGTCTTCTCTGCTGGCACTGGTGGAGCAAGCCAATCCCAATGGGATGAGACAGTCCCTCAAATAGCCTGGACCCATGCCATAAAAGGCTTTAAAGGTGATTACCAACATGTTCAATTGCACCCGAAGCAAACCGGCAGCCAGTGCAGCTCATGCAGCAATTGTGTTATATGGGAACCCCTGAGAGCCCCAAGAACTGCCTGTGCCACCACACTCTGCATCAACTGTAACTTCTGAATGCTCATCAGTAGCCCCATGTAGAACGTGTTGCAATAGTCCAACTGTGACATGACTAAGGCTTGAATGACTGAGTGCAGGGACTCCTGATTCAGAATAGGCTGCAACTGGCACACAAACTGAAGTTGTACAAAGGCTCCTCTCCTGCTCTTTGAACAGGAATTGTGAGTCCAGGAGACCCCCCAAATTGTAGACTGGATCCCTCTGGGGTAGTGCCATCCCATCCAGAACTAAAAATGTCAAAGTCCTGGATATTGAGGCTCTATGCACTCAAAGCCATTTGGTCTTGACAAGGTTCAGTTGAAGCCTGTTGCCCCCACCCAGGCCCCCATAGCCCCTAGGCACAGCGAGAAGGCAAACAGCATCACTTGGGTGGCCAGTTATAGAGCTGGGTTATTGTCAGCATATCACCTTAACCATGGTGACAGATGATCTCACACAGCAGCTTCATATAGATGTTAAAAAGGAGAGAGTACCAAGCCCTGCAGCATGCCATTATGATAAATTTTAGTTTTGTATTAGGATTTTTCTAGTAAACCAGATGGTTTACAATCAAGGATTCTGAAGAAGATAGTAGACATAATCTTAAGAGCAATTGAATATAATCTTTCATAGTTCCTTTAGCACAGGGGAACTATCAGAAGACTGGAAAAGAGCTGATGTGGTTCCCATCTACCAAAAGGGGGAGGGAAATGGATCCAAGAAATTACAGGCCAATCAGGCTTTTTCATCACAGCTCTTTAGATAGGTGGCAAAGCTGTTTTAAAAAATCCAGCAATAATAAACTGTGTTAAGAAGTATTTCAGAAGTATTTCAGAAAGAATATAAATAAAAAATATATACAAAAAGTACTTACAGAACATAGCATGTTTATGAAAATAAATCACCTAAGCATATCCCTACTTCTACTGCATAGAAATAATAAAATATACATCCCATATTTTGCTATCATATGTTTCTATAATAAAAGACTATCAAACATATCTAATCATATTCCAATATATAATAATTCAAGATGATAAACATACCTAATTCTTCCTTCTCTTATTTTCCACACAACAACAAACCTGTGAGATGAGTTGAGCTGGGACAGTGACTGGCCCAAAGTTACCTAGACAGATTTGATGCTTCGGAAGATTTGATGCTTCGGACTAGAACTTATGATCTCCTGCTTTCTAGACTGGTGCCATAATCACTAAACCAAACTTCAATAGGGTAATACTAACCTGGAGTAGCAGGGGCATGTCCTTGTGACAAAACTTGTTCCACAGCTTGTGGCCTAATTTCAGAGAGTACTTGGTGGTTGGTACTTTGATGTTCAACAAGTTTTACTGCACTGAGTGCATCACCTCCAAACATCTGGATGTCCATTGAAACCAGGCATACTAATGTATCTATAAATTAGCATAAAATAATATATTTTATTCCACTAAAAGAATTAATTTCAGAAAGTTATTGTATTAAGTTAAACTGAATTCAGTTAAAGTAGAGATTTATAGATTTGCTAGATTTATTTGCATTTGTGTTGGCATTATAAGCATAATTCATAATTGAAATCTCCAATATCCACTTCTGTTTATGTTTTATTTAAAAACTGAAACAGATTTTTGTATAAGCAAAAATGGTTTCTTATTAGTTGTGTTAGTCTATTACTTATCTATGGCACTTCTATTGGTTCTATGTTATCCTTTGTACTTTATCATAATACTGTAAAATATTACCATGATAAGAGCTATGCAAAATAAATAAATATAGTATCTGCATAATTTTATTGGAAATAAAATTTTATTTTAAGACTTCTTTTGCAAAACATTTATGTAGCACTTTCAGTTTGCCAACTGCTTTCTGATCCTTGCCATGATTACCCATAGCACAAAAAAGAGGAATTAAGACAAAGAACAAGCCATGTATCACTTTACAGAAAAAAACATCTAACAAAGTATTACCGGGGGCCCTAGTAATACAAGTGTTTTGTTAAAAACAACTCTGATACCTCACCTATACTTTTATCAACTTTAGCTATTTTGCTACAGGCCACTTCACCCATTTCAGTGAGCATATAGAGCACTTCCAGAGCAGATATAACAAGTAAAACATCAGGTAATGTGAGATGACAGATGATTTCTTTGTAAGATTCTTGATCTACATATTCACAAATTAAGACACCATTGTCTTCAGCTTTACAAAGATTTCCCAAGATTTCCATGCCTGAAACAAACAAACAACAGTGTCATATGGATGTCACAAAAGAGCAAAAATTGTTCTCTGTTCCCAGAGTACAGGATACAGAGTAATAGTTTCAAGTTACAAGAACACAGATGCCAGCTGAATATTAGAAGAAAAAAGAAGTGTGACTGTGGAACTAGTTATCTAGTGAGGTAGTAAGTTACTTCACAATAATTCTTTACAAAGAATAGTTCATCTTTCTGTACTGAGTATTAGGCTGACTCAGTCTAAATAGATGGTTCTTCCTCTGACTTTTATAAAAGTGATATTTTACACAAGATACTGTAATCACATAAATTCTTACCCCGCATTTTTAAGAATCTGTCTCTTGACATTAAGCACTTAGTAACAGTATGAAACATTAGATGCGTTGTTTTAAAATCAACAGGGTCCAAGAGAAGCTGAAAAAGCAGAAAGCAAATATTAATGATGGAATGGTTCACCTTATAAAATTAATATCATTATGGAAATCCTCCAAATTAATTTTAAGTAATACTTAATACATATTGAAAATGTTATATGCTATCTGTGACTTTATTTACTATTTCATACCTTTCTCAGTCAATTTCCACATTTTTACTCCAAATATTTCACAATATTGGATATCATTCTGAGAATTACTTAATTTGCATTACAGATGGTACTTGGCTTATAAAAGCAATTTGGACCAGAATTGCCATCGCTAAGGACTATAGTTATAAAACACAATGTCATGTGATTGCGCCACTTAGTGATGGCAATTCTGTCAGTGTCATTTGCTGTCAATAAGTGTGGATCACTCAGCTTATTAAGCAAGGATCTTCTGTTTTTTGCTATTTACGATTTCTTGCCAGCTTCTCCATCGACTTTGCTGGTAGGAAGCTGGTAGGGAACATTGTAAATTGTGATCATGTGACCATGGGAGAAGCTGTGAAGGGCAGAATTCCAGGGACTGGTGGTAAGTACCATTTTTTCAGTGCCATCATACCTTTGATCAATCACTGAACAAATAGTTGCAATCCAAGGAATACCTGTATTTTTATTATCTATTAATTCAGTTTTAGCTGTGAAGTTATCAAAGAAAAGTGAACAATTTCTCTTTTTCAACTGAATGCAACTTAATGCTTTATACAAGGGAATAAACACTGCTGAATATCACAGGAATGCTTTTAACACATATATTTGACAGGTATTTTTCTATAACCACAAATAGGAATATATTTTCTGGTTATATTTATCTAGATATTTTATAAATAGCTTAATCTTAATTTTTAATTAAATACATTTCAATACTTTAAAATAGCATTTATTGGTGCATGATTGCTAAAAAGTAAGCCTCACTGAGTTCAGTTGTTCTACCAAGTTTGCATAATAAATGTTAAGAACACTTTAGAATTTGAAGTAATTAACCTTGTTCTTCTGAATGATTAACAAACAATACTTCTTGTTAAGAAACATGAGATAAACGCAATTTTTAATTACATTACATGGATATTAAGAATGAGGACAAGAGTAGTAAAACCTAAGCTCTTGTATATTTCCATTATAGTTAATTTGTATCTCTTTATATTAATAATCAACATTCTGCTTTTAAAAAAAAAAAATCAAGTAGGAGTGTTTATACATTTTATATTCAAGATAGGAATTTTCATTTCCCTAAATTATTTTTGAACTGTTATGTTCTGGGCATGTTAGAAGAAATCTCATTCTCATAATTCCTCTCAGGGAAGCAAAAATAATACTGTTTTTTTAAAACAAAGCTTCTCGGCCAACTGTCATTTAAGAGGTGTTCAACAAAATCCAAAGAAAGTGCACTTGTAGGTAAAACAAAATGCAAAGCTTCATAGGAAAAAAATAGGATTCCGATTTAAGCCATTAGTATTCTGTTACTTCAGGTTAGGTTTGGATCTAAACAACTTTATTTAATGACCTTTGATGATAAGTAAAATATCTGAGAAATTACCAATACCAATGTGTTTCCTTTTATATAACACTCCATAATGTAAGATAGATATTCACTCCTACTTCATACTTTAAGCTATTTAAATTCGAGATATCATTTTTTAAATTTCTTACCTCAGCAGCAATATTTCCTAAAGTGTCAAGCCCCAATTGTCTTAAAGAAATAAAATGACTATGAGCAGAGAGCAACAAAAAACGAAGACAAGTACGATTAGCTGCCAATAATTTTACATTTCCTTCCTCAAAGGAGAGATTTCTTAAAATCACTGCAATCTGGAGAACTCGCTGTCCTTCAATATCATTAATGCCCAACTTGCGTGGTGGATGAAATAAAGACTCCCATATCCAATCTTCTGATACAGTATCTATAAAAATAAAATAATTATTTTAATGGTTCAGTTCAAGATATGCCAACAATATTCTGTTATTTATCCACTGCAACTCACCTTGTGATTTGTTTCTGTCAGAAATAAGGTCACGTACTTCATTATCGTCAACAATATCCTTCCAAAACTAAAGCAAAAAAAAAAATAATAGTGTGAAACTTAAAAGGGAATTTATTCCTAAAACAGCTGATGTGTAATAATGGAGGAAAATCATGTATTGCACACAGTATTTACTAGGAAACTTTCTAGGAAATAAATAATAGAATTGTATAGGGGTAGACCTCAGTTAATGATGGTCCTTTGCTAAGTGACAAAGTCATAAAATGTGGTGAAAGGAGAAATAGAATGTATCTTCTTCAACAGCCATATAGATGCAACTGAAGTTATGCTGAAAGCAAACAATTCAGACCAGCAATTCCCCAGCACCATCAAAGAACAACATTATTCTGTGTGCAGTGAGCCGGGTAGAAGATATCTTTATCCTTTCACTCCAGAGAAAGGCTCAAAAACAGGAAAACCTGCTCAAGTGATTGCAGATAATCTGGTGTATTTCATGAAGAAAGGCATTGACAAAAGCTTGAAGGCCATTGGAGAAGATTCTACAAATGTTAATACTGGCTGTGAAGATGGTGCCAGGCACTGGGTAGAGGTCAAGCTTGACCGGAAGTTGAGCTGGTTGGTGTGTGCACTCCACATGAGTTACCCTTATGACACTTAATCACAAAATTGGATGGGAAGACTTTGTCATGTTAGACACTGCAGCAGACATTAAGCCTTCATTCACCAGAATTTCAATTGGTGAGCCTCTCGTTTCACTGAGGTGTAAAGGATTTCTCTACTGCTCAAGTGTATGAATATAGGATCACACAGGCAACAAGGACAGAACTTCCCACAGATCTGGCTGTTCTGGAAATTGGCCCCATAAGCCATTCACGCTGGTTGACAACTGCAAATAGGCTTTGTCGAATATAGGTTTCAAAACATGGCTTTAAAGGCAAAATTCTCCAAAACTTAAGAATGATAGTGGAATACATCATTGGTGCGCACTACCCTTGCTGGTTCAATATCAAAGTAAAACATTCCTGAATTGAAGGTCAGCATCATGTGTTGTTCCAGCTGTAGTAAGTCAGAATGCAAAAGAAGGCTGTAGTAGATGCTGTTTTGCCAACTATTCAGGGCTTAGCATGGTACGCTTTCAGTGAAATGATAATCCAGACTCTCTTGTGTTCAGCTGACATTCAAGAGAGGAGAGAAAGATCATTGACTTGAGAGGTAAGACAATGACGCACTAGGAAATTTTTCTGTACGTGCAAGAAAACCACCTTTAATTAACACCAGAGCATCCATTCTGCTGGAGCTGATAGACTGGTCTGATATGAGCCACCTTTGACGTGCAGGCTGACTACAGCAGAAATAAAGAAGTTCATTGACGAACTAATACAAATACCACAGTGGCCCTGTCATGCCCAATCAATTTCACACATCTGTGAAACAGGTAACAGAGGTAGCAAGCAGAGTGTATACACATGACAAAAGTGAAGGTTATACCAGAGGACAGGAAGCAAGTCAGCAGTTGATGTTGAAGAACGAATCAAAACCAGACTTGATAAAACTCACTTAAACATTTTTGTAACTCAGATAATTGCTTTCTGATGTTAGTTTATGATTGCATGTATTATTTCTTGCTTAGCTAGATAAGATTCATGAAGAAAAAAAACTTTAATTTTTGTAGTACAAGGTATAATTTGGAGAAGATAAAGTTAACAATATTTGGGTTACAAGAGACTTTTGTGGGGTACATGATCATACGTGGATTTACCATACCAAGCTAAACGTTGTGCAATTGAAAAAAAAATAACAGATGATTTGAATTCTTGGTGTAAAAACACATTTTTAAAACCCCTCACTGAAAAAAAATGCAATGCAGGTGCAAATTTTACAAATAAATAATACATACTACACAGTTTTAGAGGTATTTCCTTGCCAGATTCCTCAATGCTTTGAACAATGGCAGAACGTTTCTACTGGAAACGTTCTTAAAAATTCAGGGGAAAATTCAGAGATGTATCTGTCTTGAAAGTAACCCACATGGAACTATATAGCAAAGTCAAACATCAGGAGTTGACCACAGACATGTTTTGTGATATTTTGTATTATGTCATAAAATGTTTTATGATAATTGCTATGTCCTCTAGTCTAGATTACTGCAAGGTACTGCTCTTGAAAAACATTCAGAAGCTTCAACCAGTGCAAAATGTGACTATATAAGTATGTCAGACATTATATATCTGTAGCATCACTAATGTGGGGAGTGGCATTGGTTGTCTGTTTGTTTCCAGGTGCAATTCAAAATGTTTTAAAGCCTGGGACTGGATTACTTGATAATCCAGGTAATTCCACCCATCCAATGTGATCCAGCAGGTTGGGCATGTAGAGGTCCCATGGCAGGGGCTCTAAGATGTGTGTTTCCTGCTACAGGACCTGCCGTTTGGAACATTCTCCCTGCAGAGATTAGGATGACCCTGATCCTATTGACGTTTTCTATGGCCTTCAAGACCTGATTATGTGCCCAGGCCTGGGACCCCAATTGTGTGAAGGACCCTGATGCCTCGCTATGTTGATGATTTTTCTTAGCTGCCATATATACTTATTTCCGTATTATATTGTGATTGTTTTCATTGTTTTTAATTATTATGACTATTCGCTGCCCAGGGTCATGTGTCTGAAATGTGTAGCTGTGGAAATTAATTAATAAAGTGCTTTATGAAATTTTCAAAATTTCAGTTCCACAGGAATCATGGACCCTGAAGTTTGGGCATATTCTATAAGTTAGTCTATTTGAGATAGCTTGGTTCAAAATGGTTGCCCAATGATGCGTGTTTTCACTCAATTAAGTTACACACAAACAGGACAGTTTTAGTAATACTGTATATAGATAGCTGATATCATGAGCACTAGCAATAGGTACTGTAGAAGAAGCTGGTCATAGATAATGTGGCCAGGACTAAGCAGCTCAAGTCTTATAGATGTGTTTTTCTAAACTTTATAATTTTGTATGCATCATGCCAAACTCTTCCTATAAAATAAACCATGCCTGTCAATGCTAGTCTGCAATAAAGTTTCAATGTATAGCTAGTCCTTGACTTACAACTGTCCGCTTAGTGACTATTCGAAGTTACAACAGATCCATCAAGACCTACTTTTGACCCAGTTTTGAAACTACAGTGACTGCAACACCCTTGAGGTCATTCATTATTAAGACCAACTGCAGGGACACTGTGGCACTTTCTGCCTATCTCCCCCCATTGCCTTGCCAGGTCCTTGGGATGGCTTACCAACCCACTGGATTCCACACCCTTCTCCCCACTCCTTCACTGATCACAGATTCAGCTATGGAAGATGTCTGGAGGCCCAAGGTTCTCATTAGGGACAAAGGGCAGGCTATTGCATCCCTAGACCACATGGCTCCATCCCAGAAGCAGGCAACGTTTTCTGAAAATGGCACCTACTTTCAGGATGGAACCACACAGCCCAGGGATGCTGAAGGCAGAATGGCCTGTCCCTCCTTCTCCAACATGAGCACCAGAATTCCACAGATCTTCCAAAGGTAAGTGAGTGAATGGTGGGGGAGGGGGCAGGGAGAGTGGTTTGGGCCAAGTAGTATGGCCGAACAATAGCCTGAGGTCAAAGAATACTCTGAGGGGCAGGAAGCGAACATGTGTGTCTTCATGAGTGGGGGAGGTCTTGGGAGGCCTGGAGCAAGTGGGCTGGCCTGCACTAGGTCTCCCAGGGCCTTCTCTATCCAAGACATTATGTGCTCCACTTAACAACCCATGCAGTCATTTAATGACTAAATTGGGGAAAACCAAAACTAATAGGGCTGTGAATTGAGAGCTACTTGTTACCACTTTTTCTCTTTTGCATCTTCTTAGTATTTTTATTCATGCTACTTCAATATCTTAAGTTTATATATTCCTTTCACCTCCACTGGTCTGATTCTGCAAGCAAACTATATCTTTGAATAGTTTGATTTGTACATATATTACAGAAAAATGTTATGTATCAAAATTTTTAGAAATTACCTTAACAAAATCTCTATCCGTTTTCTCCTTCCATTCTTCACCAAACACAGTAGAAAATGAACCTAAAGCTATAAAAAAGCATTAACATTATCATTACATTGGTAGAAATATTTCAAAGAATATAATTTTAAACCTGCTTTTTTATAGTAAACGAAGCTAATTTATTTGCTTTATTATGTATATACTTAGTTTTATTTGACATCAGTATTACTGTTTATTAAGAAGAATTTCTAATATTTTTACTGATTGGATAGGAAACTATTTGTTTGGACCAAATCAGTCTTCAAATCAAAGTGAACCAGTCTTTTTGTCCTAAAAAGCGTAACATAGAAAATGTACACAGTAAAATGTATTAATCTACTACCATGTGTGTCCCCCAAATAAGACCCAGTCTTATATTTTTTTGGTCGCCAAAATAAGCACCAGGGCTTATTTTTGGGAAACATCTTATTTTTTTGCAGCTGCAACAAAGCAGGAGGCTGAATGATGCATCAGTGCCATGGCCACTAAGCAAGGCGGGGAGTAGGGGGTTGGAGGACCAAATGAGGTGATGGGGCGGGGGCGGAGGACGAAGCTTCTTCTGATTACTCGCCGCCACAACAAAGCAGGAGGCTGAGCAACACACCAGTGCCACAGCCACTAAGTGAGGTGGTGGGGAGGATGGAGCCCTGATGCTGGTAGAATGAAGTGGCGGCAGCCAGAGCAGGCCCTTCCCTCTCATTGATCTTTTTCTTTTTTTAGTCCCACAAGCTTCTTTAGTTGTCCTGCACCAGGCGGCGGAGAACAGAGCTAGAAAACAGGTTAGTGAAGGAATGTGGATGCCTTGGGGTGGGGTGGGGGCTAGGATTTGGCATTGTGGATGCCCTGGGGTGTGGTGGGGGTTAGAGTTTGGCATGGTGGATTGTGGACTGTTTGTGCTCTGGTGCGGCTATTCAAAACATAGGGATTCCCTGCATTTTGAAGCACCCAGTGTGACTGCATGGAAAGGAGCACTCCGTTTCTCAAACGCCCCATTCCAGGCATTCGGAGCTTGCAGTTTCTGCCAGATCTCCA
>JANHFL010005369.1:136479-147031 GCA_032468155.1 Oxyrhabdium leporinum
TGCTGCTCTTTGGCCGAGCCCAGCCACTTGCTTGAGGGTCTCCCTGCTCGTGCGCACACTCCCGGCCCCGCCAGTCGGCCAGGGGGTTGTGAGAAGGAGGAGGATGAGGAAAGCCTCTGCCACGGCTCGTGCTCATTCCTCAGCCAGCCCGAATTTCCAAAAAGAAGAAAAGGAGTAGCAAAGAACCCTGAGGAGAGCCCAGCCTTGACTTTCCAAGAGAGAGAGAGAAGAGACAGAGAGTGCGCGAGAGAGATACACACACACACATGCAGACATAGAGACACACCCAGAGATATACAGAGAGAGGGGGAGACTGGCTGACAGGTGAGCGTCTTTGGTGAGGGTGCTCTGGCTTTCTCTGAGCCTGACCCCTGGGGTGGGCATGTGAGGTTCGTCGGGGCCAGCCCTCTTTTCCCACTGCCCTGAGCTTCTTAAAGCTGCAGCTGGGTACTGTGGGCCCGTCCCCCTTTCCATTGTCCCCTCCTCCCAGATCCCATTCCCATCCCCGCCAGCCCTTGTGTTAGCGAGGCTGGCATCAGTCATGGCCGGGTTGGGCCAGTGTCTCGGGGTGGAGAGCAGGTTGCACGTCTCCCTAAGCAACCAAGGCAGGCCCAGCGCCAACAAGGGCCAGAAGAAGCTCCAGCAAGAGTGAGGCACCGGAGAATCGGCCCTGGCCACTTCTCCATCCCCCGCCGTTGCCCTTACCTTCTCAGGCCAGGCGAGGAGTGACTGGGAGGGGAGGGCAAGGCCGGGGCCAGCCAGTGATGGGACAGGGAGCCACAGCAGAGGGCCCAAAGAACCGCATGCAGCCGACACCCAGCCTAGCCAGTGCCCAGACCTGAATCCAATTGAAAATCTGTGGAGTGACCTGAAGGGAGCTGTACGTAGGAGATACCTTCACAATCACACAGATCTGACTTTATTAAAGCATGGCTTGATTTTATGACAGTGAGTTAGGGTTTGTGGAGCACTTTTGCAAGGAAGAGTAGGCAATGATTTGCAAGGCAAGATGTGCCATGCTGATAGGCTTCTACTCCAAAAGACTGAACGCCGTCATAAAATCAAAACATGCTTCAACAAAGTATTGGTTTAAGGTGCATAAAGTGCACATTTATGCAAGCACATTATTGTATGTTTTTTATTATTATTTTTCAGTTTATTTTTCAATTGAATTGCACAGCTTATACTGTAAGTTATATTAAAAGTGGAAAAAATTCTGAAGTGATTTATATTGGTTGGATTTTTTTTACATTTTTACATCTCAAAAACCTGGCATTTTAAAAGGGATGTATAGACTTTTTATGTCCACTGTATTCTTTGGGTACCAACAATCTTCTTTGCACATGAACAGAGTAGTCACCTTAATCAAAGGAAATCAGAAGAGTGTGTATATTCAGAATGTGATTATCAAGAACTGGGCAAATATGATGTTTACATGCACATGTTAGAAGTTTATTGTGAACAAGGATTTTTTTGTAAAATCTGCTTTCTAGAATATGTCTGAAAGATACATTTTAGGCCTATGTGAAAAAAAATGGCAGATTCTATATTTTCTTTCTTGGAATGAATATTATATCACATTTAAAAATGGCTAGTACAGGGTTTTTTAAAATAATTTATGGAATGGATTTAATAAAATTAAGTCAATACATATCATACTATGAAGATTTAATAGCTACATTCTTGAATATCCAGATACCGAAGGGTTTAAGGAATATTTCTCTTCAGAAAAAAAATATCTTATGTAATTTCATTATTTTAGGAAATCCAACTTTCATGAAACTGAACAATATCTAAGCACAGAATGGGAACAGAATGATCAATGACAAATCAATGTATGCTGTGAGAATACTAGGAAGCATGTTTATAGTATCTAATAGATTAAAAAATAAAGGCTTTGTGAAAGAAAAAGAAAAGTAACACAGCCTATAAATTATAAAAAATATATTACAAAAGAACATTCTATTTGACTTAGCAATAAGAAGCTGATTTCATGGATCCCATTAAAATAATGCCATGATAGAAGTATTAATCCAAACACAGATGAAATTACCTTAATCAAAAAGCTTGTCAGAATCATGTTTGATCCTAATTCAGTAACTTCCAAAGCAGGGACAAATATCCATACATAATAAGTCCTACCCTACTCAGTTCAACATTTGATTTATAAATTATTTTCTTACACTTGGATTATGATTATTAAACATAACATCTTCCTTGTAAAAACTTTCTTCAGGATAGTACAGCTGCTTTTGTTTGGTCATTTCAATAAAGAATGAAAATATTAGAAAAATTTAAAAACCTATAAAAACTGATAATCAATAGTTTGACGATTCTGAAGACATTTTTGATTATTTTGTCTTAGAAATTATACAGATGGAAATGTCGCAAAAATGGGCAACTAGACATGAAGCGCTTTAAACAAAGGAGGAAAATAGATAGAAATGTACAGAATTATAAACAAAAAAATCCTGCCCATTGTCCCAGATCTCTAGGATCCAATTCTAGAAATACTCAGTAAATATGAAACCTATTGAGAGCATATCCAGAACCAAAAAAAGAAAAAAGAAGAATCACATCATATATAATTTAAGCAAAGTAAATGCTGTGATCACAATACCGTCTGAGAGTTTAATAGCGCTTACCTCCAGAAAAACAGGTACAAGATTGAAGCTTAAATGGCTTTAACAGGAATTTAAACACGTTTATTAAAATCTGTCTTTTCTTTTGAGGTCATCTGAATAACATTGATTGATAGAGCAAGTAATGGGGAAGAGGTGGTCTTTATACCACAAATGTCACAAAAACTGGATAAACACTGCTAAAAGAATACTAAACTAAATGAAACATTGTTCTGATGTGGCAGGCTTGTCCTGTATAAAACTAGTGAATAGCTTAAAACAGAAGATCAATTTTCAGCACTTGAAAAATTATATTTCATAGTAGTACATTTATCTTTAAAGTATTTTGCAAATTAGAAACTTACTGTCATCAAATACCCCAGCATTAGCAAGTAATAAAGTGATGATTTTGGGGTCCTTTTCAAGCTGCATAACATGTTTGCTTTCATTTGATAGAAGAGTACACACATTAATAGCGAAGTCCACTTCATTTGGGAGTCCAGATAATAGAGAAAGCACCAATTTATTATAATCATTTGGTGCATTAAAGTCCATAGATAGCCCATAACTTTGTCGAAGAAAATCTATTCATAAAGACAAAAATACAGATTAATAAAAATATATCTATAGGTCACTGGGCTATTCTTCCCACAGAAATCCAGTATAAATGGTACTATTATTCATTAGCTGTAAGACTTACCTGACACACTGTGCTGCTGGTAATTATAGGAACATGGAATTGCACCTATAGGTAGTTGTGGCTTTGGATTGCCTGGTTGTACCTCATCATCATCCTCTCCAAAATGATGTACTTTCTCGTATTTTTCCAGATAACTAAAATGGAAAGTAACTGTTTTTCAGTATACACATAATACAAAAAAGTGTTAAAAGCTTATCAAAACAAATTGTAATTTAATTTTTTTAGTTGAATCAAATTGATTTGTCATCTTCTCAAGATTGAGTTTGAAAAAGATTTTTTTTAAACTCCATAAAAGCATTAATAAAGATAATCCTACATTGTATTTTTTCCACTGCAGATCAACTTGAAAATATGTATCAAATCCAAATCCAAATCCAAATCCACAGATTATAGTAATTTTAATAAAACACACCTATACCGATCTTGTCTTTTATAAAATTTGTCTCTTGCAGTACTCTAGTCTATTATAAGTTTGTCTATATGTTTAACTTATATTCATAATCACAAATTTTAAACATAAACTTTGCACTTAAAAAATAACTGCAGGCCACAAACCAATAGCTGATTTGCTGACTTGCTATTTGGCAGCTAGCAATGGGGGACCAGTCATGAAGCTGGTAGTATCCATGAGACCTAGAGGCACTGGAGATGCTCTAGTGCAGGTGTGTCAAAATCAAGGCCGGAACATGGTCGGATTCGGCCTGCACGGCTGTCCTGGAAGTTATAAGGAGATGGCCCACGTCGCTTTGGCCTGGTCCATGTGATCCTGGCGTTTGCGTGTGCGCAGAGGAGGTGGTGGGTGCATGCACACACAGGCCTGGCCCATCCCATTCCGGTGTGGGCACATGCACTCAGGAGGCGGAAGGCCAGCATTGCCTCATTCATCACTCACCACCACCACCTCATGGACCAGGGGGACCCAGCCACTGTCATCAGCGGCCCACTCCACCCAGGATGTGGCCATGGCCGCCCCCTCCTTGCCAGTCCTTCACCTGGGTGGCCAACCCACCCGCCGGCTGCTGTCCTGTGATCCTCACAGTCTGCCTGCTCCATGCCAGGCAGTGGTGGCAGCCCCCCACTTGGGGAGGTGAGGTGGGGTATGCTGGGGGAGCCCTGAGGCGGCTGCTGGAACGGCCGCACTTGGCCTGGCCAGAGAACAAGGGGCAGGCTGTGTTTTGGGGGGCTGCACTCTCCCCCTCCTCCCCTCTTCCTTTCCCGTCAGCTTGCCCGCAGCAGCAGCATCCACCTGGCTCCCACATGCTGCCTGCCACCTTCACCGCTCTATAAAGAGGCACCCACACACAGACGGGGACACTTCAACTCCATGGAATTGCCCAGTAAGTGGCGGGGCGGCTTGGGGGCAGCAGTGTGAGTTAGCAGGCGCTGCCCAAACCAGTGCCCGGGACTCAAAGGTCCACTTCCCATGAAGAGGCCCCTCTTTCTCCAGCTTTGGTACTGGGGCCACTTTCTACCCTGTCACCTGTCACACTTTGGGGAAGCCCGGATGGGCGCCATGTGTTGGGTCTGGTAGTGGTCGGGGAAGCACTGCACCCTCCCCCTCTTCCTGCTGTGAAGCGCCACTCTCATGAACCCGACACCTTGGTACCGCAGCCTTTCTAGCTGGCCAACTGAGGAGACAGCAGGCTGCAGCTACAGCCGGAAACCATCCCTCCCGCACACAAAGGGCAGCGAGTGCGTGGTGGCCAAGAGTTTCCTGCTGTTGCTGCCCTGCCTCTTCCCTCGCCTCACCTCATCCTGCCAGACGAGCCTCCCACTCACTGGAGACCCTTGGATTCCCTCTCTAACCCTGCCTGGCCCCCACAGGCACCACCCAAGTGAGAGATGTCAAACTGGCCATACCCCCAGGCCACACCCAGTCAACTGCAACTTCCCCAGCCATGCCCCTCCTCCCTCCCGGCACTCAGAGGACTAAAATGCTGATACAGCCTTCAATGAAATAAAGTTTGACACCCCTGTTCTAGTGTTTCTTTCAGGGCAGAAGTGGTTGTGAAAATGGAAGCAATCTATACTGTTTGGTGGCAGTATAGATTGGCTATTTTTCAAAAAATGATGGGCATATATGTTATACAGGCCTGCTCCAAGGCATGTATTTGCTGTTTCCTTGCCAAAGCCTGCAGGGAGATTGTGTTCCTGTAGGTTTTGGCAGCTCTTTGCAAAAAAGATTTTGTTGGAACCAGCGGAGCTTGGGAGGAGAAGGTGCGTCCCTCCAAAGCTCTTTTCCTACAGGCAAAGGCTTTTTGAAAAGGGCTGCCAAAGCCTAAAGGGATGCAATCCTCAAGCACTTTGGTGACAAGGAGGCACAGAGGGCCGCGCGTGACCTTCGGGTCCTTTCTCACCAGTGATCCACTTGATGAGGCCTCCGGTGATGAAAAAGGAGGCCAGGAAGGCTGCACACAGCCGTCTGGGCCTTTTTCATCATTGGAGGCATCAACAAGCAGATCGCTGGCAAGAAAGGAGGCCCGGAAGTCTCCTTTTTCGTCACTGGAGGCCTTGTCAAGCCCTTTGCTGATGAGAAAGGAGGAAGCAGGCAAAGAAACAGGCTGGAAAGGAGACAGATCTTCATGAAGTAACTCACCTGGAGTGGCAGGATGGGGGGCGGGAGCAATTGTGGGGACCCCAGGGGAGGGAGAATGAGATATCTGTGGGTCGGGGGAGGCCTTGGGTGATCTGAAGCAGTCGGAGGAGGCCTTGGGTGGCCTGTTCCATCACTAGCTTCCCCCATAGCCTTCTGCACCTTGAAATACTTCATGTGCACTTAACAAGCCATGCATTTATCGAATGCATGGGCGAAAGGAGTGATCGCGTTCAAGTTACGAGATTCACTCCCACAAATTCTCGAGTTATGGATGGAATAGGCAGGCTCCATTACATTCGTAAGTTGAGGACTACCTGTAATATATTTTGATGTAATCTAATAAATTCAAAAAATTAAAGCTTTAAACAATGATTTTAGGCGGTTATTTAAAAAGCTTTAAGTACAACGTACGTCTATTTATCAAGCATAATGAGAGTGACACATTTGAGGGGCCAGGGCTGAAGAAGCTGCTCCATACTGCTTTGGTTAGTCATCTTACAGATGAGTGTGTCAGCCTTTGAAGATGTGAATTCGAGGCCTCTGCAGGCTGTCACATAATTGTAGATGAGAAATAGAGAGGGAGTACTTTCTCATGCAGTTAGTAGGGTATAGTCAAAACATTATAATCTTAATGAATGTATCAAGAATGTCAAGGTCGTTCCGTGCGGTGCCTGGAAGAGAAGTACAGAGATGGAAGATGGCATGTTGGGTATCTGTCATGATTGGGGAATGTGATCTATGATGAGCAAAAGAAGGTGGTTCTGAAATTCTCTTTTGGGTGGGGAAAAACCTGAGGCTTCAGATTCAGGTTTTTCCCAGATGTGCCAGCATGGTTTCTTTAATAAACTTTTACTTGGATTAATTTTTATCTGAGCGCTGAATGAGTTATTGGAACTTAGATGGAACGCTGACAGAAGTCTATAGACCTGCTTCACAAACATCTTCAACAATTTCTTGGCTGAAGGCAGTCCCTGGCAAGCAACAAAATGGGCTTGCTTTGAAAACAGGTCAATTACTGCCCATATCACTGTATTGCCTCCACTATCCAGAAGTTCAACGATGAAATTCATAGCAATCTCTTCCCAGGGTCTGGAAGGCCCAGCCACCTGTTGCAACAATCCTGGTAGCTTCCCTGGATGATGCTTCCTGGTAGCACATATGGAACAGTTCTTCACATAATCTTCCACATCAGCCTTAATCTTTGGCCACCAAAATTGTCTCCTGGCCAAATGTAAAGTTTTCAGAAACCCAAAATGACCCCTCAGACAAGAATCATGGCTTTGGCTTAATATCAGAAGCCTCAAATTTGCTGAGATATAAAGCTTGGACCCCTTCCAAGCCAAATCATCTCGCATTGTCAAATCCCGCCGATTTTCTAAGAACCACAGGTTGTTCAAAAGTGCTGCCCTTAAATCTGCTGCTAATTTCTCCTCCGGAGTCTCTATCCTTCTCCCCCTCTGAATTTGAGTTACTGCTTGCCCCGTAGCCTCTTTTTGCGAAATCATTGGATGGACGATCTCTTCACGTTGACTGTCGAATTGGGGCTTCCTCAAAAGGGCATCCGCCAACAAATTACTTCCAAATTATATTAATTGCAATATTTCAGTCATGGAAGCCTGGGATCGAGGAAAATTTTAGAGTAGAGAAAGGGTTATAACTTTGCTAACGTATAAATGTTTGTGTCAGGGTTCCAGCAAAGTCCCCTTTTTCCATTCAGCACTCAGAAACCAAGTTATCCAAATAAGAATTTATTAGCGAAACCATGTTGGCACATGTGGGAAAAACCTGAATCTGAAGCCCCAGGTTTTTCCCTCCCCAAAAGAAATTCAAAGATCCACCTCCCCGCCATCCCCAATGATCACATGGCCCAATCCACTTCCAGGTCAAATGGATGCCTTTCTTCTGGCACTCCCAGGTGCAAGTTGACATGTCCTTGATTCTCTGGGGAAGAATGTACTCCCCTGCTACATGTGAATATCCCCCCTCCCAATTTCACAGGCACTAAAATGTGGCAGCAGCAGAGGACTTCTACAAATATGGCTCCCAAGGTTGACAGTTTGATCAGTTTAATTTTACAATAAGGTTATCCATATAAGTAGGCCTTCTATTTACTATATTCTTAGACTCTTTCTAATGTGCCAAGATAGAAAAAGCTCTAACAGGAGAGAATATATGCAGCTCAGGGTTGAACTGTGGAGTCCTTGATGCTTTCTGAGCTTCGGTTCTTGGTCTCTCTTGTGGAGACATAGTTCCCCTCCTTTGGTGGAGTACTGTATTTGAATATTTTGTTAAAAGCACACAACTATAGCAATCTCATAAAACTTAAAAAATTCCTTGTTTGATTCATACAAAGACTTCTTGATCTACTACAGAAATGTTAAGCAGCCTTAATGCTGAACTCTCAAAATAATTAGTGTGACTATAGGTAGTCCTCAACTGAGCCCAACATTTTCTGTTGCTAAGTGAGATATTTGTTAAGTGCGTTTTGGCCTAGTTTACAATCTTTCTTGCCAGTTTTAAGTGAATTATTGCAGTTGCTAAGTTTGTAACAGGTTGTAACGTTGACTCTGGCTTCCCCATAGAAGTTTGCTTGTCAGAAGGTCGCAAAATGTGATCACATGACCTTGGGACACCGTAAGCCATAAATACGAGTCTGTTGCCAAGTGTCTAAATTTTGAACACATGACCAGGGGATGCTGCAACGGTCGTAAGTGTGAAAACCAGACCTCAGGTTTTTTTTCCAATGCTGTTGTAACTTCAACAGTCACTAAATGTAAATGTTGTAAGTTGAGGACTATCTGTACAGTGCTAGTTTACTGGTCTTATTTCTTAATGAATACATAAGAATTGACTTGTGACCATGAGCAAGATTTATAGTTTTCCACTGCTGCTGCTGTTCTAGCTTTTTGATTTGGGACTTCATCTTAATGAGAATTTTAAAATCCCCTCTGTGCAATATTCCTTTATATATTTATTTCACTTTGTTCCATTGATTTTGCCATTATTTCTGATGAATCAATTTACCTGTCCTTCACTGCTAGGCTAAAATGTGGTTAGTCTGTGGTTCAGTGTGTCTCTTTAATGGGGTTCTACACAATACTTCAGTTTTGAAGAACAAGATAGGAAGTTGGATTTTACACACAATGAAGCAAGAGCAGTTTTTAAAGAAACTTGGACAGATGAAGAAAAGTCAGTGCAAGGAAACTTTCAGGCGAATTTTCTTTTCTTTTTCATTTCGTGAGAATTTTGTGATTGGATTTTGATCAGCAAAACGCCCCAGCGCAAATCATTCTCGAAATGCAAGCGGAGAGGCTCATTCGTCCGTCCGGGTTTCAAATGCAAACTTTGTTTTTCAATCAAAGTTTTTCAGGCGTGCAACTCGCACCTCCTTCTCCAGGACTTGTAGCTTCTGTTTTTGTTTCTGCCTTGCCGAGTCCCACCTTCCGCCTGCGTCCCCCTCCCCCGCCTTTCCGATTATCTTGGGGAGGGGGAGGAAACCCGCGCCCTCCTTAAACGGGCTGCCCCCGCGCTGCACTCTGGATGCGCGGAGCCGAGCAGTCACTGGAAGAGGAGAGTTGACGTCAGCCGGAGAGGTAGTTTCCAGGCTGAGCTGTCAGACCGTATAGCAGGTTAGGTATTAAAGGCACATCTAACAGCCCCAAGACCCCTCCTCTTGAACGGCCTGCGCGCACACAAAGAAGTCCCATCTCCTCGGTCGGCCAGGATCCAGCAGCATCAGCAACTAGTGTTCGCCTCGGCCGAGGCTTTGGAGACAAACGCTGCCGGGACCGCGGCCAGGAGGGGACAGGGGGGCGGCGGGAGTGGGAAGCAGAGCAAGACAGAAAATGAAACCGTCGAGGAAAAGTAAGTGGCCGGGAGGGAAGTTTCTGGAGCTTTTTATTTATTTATTTATTGGGGGGGGGGAGGGTTTAAACGCTCTCTCCTTTGACTGGAGGAAACCAATTTTGGTTTGGATCGCCAAAGCGTGCAAGGGAGCGCTTTGCAGGCTGAAAGCGCCGGCAGAGAGTCGGGGGCGTGCAAATCCGCTTCTGTTTTGTCAAAAGCACGCGGGGGGAAGTTTCGCGCGCGTGTGGGCGTAGAGAATGGAGCACCTCCTGGAGGGACCGGGTGTGTTTTTGTGTGCGCGACTGTCTCCGCCGCTTGCAAAAGCTGCCCAACTTTGCCAAAAGTGGCGCTGGGGAAGAAGCAGAGATTGGAAAAGCACGAGGGAGGAGGAGGAGGAGGTCGACGGAAAAATGCCTTCCAAGCACTCAACTGTGCCGGGGGGCGAGGGAGCGAGGAAGGGACTCTTTTGTTCGGTCCCGTTTAGTCCAACGGTGAAGGAGAAAAAGCCAAAACGCAGATCCAACTTTCTCCACGCAGAAACAAAGGCAAGGCTCTACGACCACCGGAACCTCACTGCTTGCTTTAAAACAACTTTCAGAGGTTCTTTTTCTCGTACTTTTACGTGTTTTTCTTTTCTCCCCAATCCCAAAATGGCAACTTTCCCAATTTTCTCTTTGGCAAACTCCTCCTCCCCCTCTTCCCCCCCCCCATTCGTATTTTGCTCCCTCCCAAATCACGAGTTTGGGAGTATAATTTTATTTTTCCAGAAAATTTGTTCCCCCCCCCCCG
>JANHFL010005369.1:152191-165878 GCA_032468155.1 Oxyrhabdium leporinum
CTAGCAACACCATCTTTTTGAACTGTCCTTCTGAGAAGATGCTTTCTTGGCTGGAGATACAAGGTTTTCAATTAGCAACAATTTATTATATTTTTTTCAGTTTCAGTAATGTAATTGGGACCCAGAAGATGCTTCTTCTTCCGCATCCACTGTGACCAAACTCAGTCCAAACTAAACAACACCAAGTTGTCTTTAAAAGAATATTTATTTCCCAATTTCTTTTATTCCCCGGCCTCCATGGACAGTTATAGGATTACAATATGTAACAAGGACCCCACCCACAAAGTACACAAATGATTAAAAATATTTGTTTCAACTAAAACAAAATCCACAATAACTAATATATATTTATGGCTCAGTGGTTATCTAAACAAATACCAGCAAGAGAGAAAAACTAGGATGATTTTCATTCCCAGATACAAAAGCTCAGTCAACCAGGAAATTTGAATTACTCCAAAATTCTTCCCTTTTTCTCTTCTGAGAAATGAATTGTTCTTCAGAGCTGTTGCTCAACTTCCATTCTCTACTTCAAAACCAAGAGAAAGCCATATTAATTCATTTTAAATTCTAGAACACATTTTATAGCTCAAGAAAGGATGTCCTTGGACGATCCAACCCACGTCACCTTCACTTCTGAAAGACTTTATCTCATTTCTGCTCTCAGTCCTGTGGCAATTAGTTACATTGTCCTTCTCCCAATAACTTCCCCCAATCTTTACATCTTCTAATCTAACCAACGGAATCTAGATCAATATTTCTCAGACTTGTCAATTTTAAGAGGCGTGCATTTTAATTTCCAGGATTCCCCAGCCAGGAATTCTTCTCTAGAATACATCTTCCTCAGGAGAAGAGCTCGCATCAGAACTTAAAGTTCCGTTGCATCCAATCTCTATAAAAATGAAAACAGAAAACTACAAGACAGGTTCAATGATTAGCATCTACGGAAAGTCCTTAATGTGTGTGACATAACGAGTTGTTGCTTCAGTACCCCTTGATACCCTGATACCTTGAAGTTGAAACTATTTTGCTTTGCTGCTGGATTGGTGCACCTGAGCTAAGCAGTCGACAGAGTAAATGGGTGGATTTGCTTTTAGAAACATCCCAAGGTCTTATTTCACATTTGGAACAATGGCCCGTTGAAAACGTTTCCAAGTTGAACTGTAAATTCGGTCTTTTTAAAGAAAAAGAGTGTCTTGTAGTTTTTTTGTGGGTTTATTACTTGATTCTTCCTTGGAGTTTCAAATATCAAAAACAGTAATTTATTTATTTATTTATTCATTTGTTTATTGTATAACCCCCACAGAATGCTTTAAGGACATCTTGGGTATTCAAGCCAATTCAGATTACAGGAAATCCTCGACTTACAGCCATTCATTTAGTGACTTACAATAGCACTGAAAAAAAGGAACTTAAGATCAGTCCTAGGGACTGTTGCATCCTCCTCGAAGTTGATGATCAGAATTTGGGTGCTTGGCAATTGATATGTGTTTATGAGAGTTGCAGTTTCCTGGGTCATGTGATGTCCATTTTTGATCTTCTCAGCCAACTTCTGACAAGCAAATGCCGGGCGGGGGGGGGGCAGGGGAGCGAGGAGCAGGAGGCCAGATTCCCTTAAAAAGTGCATCATTCACTTAACAACTGCAGTGATTTGCTAAACAACCATGGCAAAAAAGATTGTAAAATTAGTTGCAACTCACTTAAGAATCCCATTTGTGGTCACAAGTCGAGGACTGCCTGTAAGTCTAGCCTGCTAATTGCCAGCTTGAAAGCTGCTTTTGTTGGGCAGGTTCCCCTGAGAAAGATTATCATTTACAATAAAAGTTCAAAGATCTGAGTTATTTCTTTAACAAATGTAGTTTTGTCTGGCCAATAATGTTGAGAAACTAGAAATTCATTTATGCACTTCTCATGACTAGAGTTTGAAAGTGGTACCAAGCAATTCCAGGTCAACGAAAATATAAATTTAAGCAGCAATCACACTAGTGTGGCCCTGCACAATTGTTTAAGCTTCCTCCAGCCTCCTGTGGAATTCTCAGCAGGGAATGATATCTTTTAAAAAACATGCAAAAATAATATGCATACTTGGGGAAGCAATGTAGGGGAAAAAATGTGTGTTAGGGAACGCATGATACATGATTGTGATGTTTTTAAATTATTGGTGAAAACTGGACAAAATGGAATAATGGTTGGAAGTGCAGAGCAGTGTTTCTCAATCTTGGCAATGTTAAGATGTTTGGAGGTCAACTCCCAGAATTCCCCAGCCAGTTCAGCTCAGCTGCCCGGGGAATTATGGGAGTTGATGTCCAGACATCTTAACATTGCCAAGCTTGAGAAACACTGGCGTAGAGTGCTGACAGAATGCCCTGTCGACCCACAATAGAGTTATGCTGAGTAGGATGCACCAAAGTTATTTTGAAGTGAGAGGGGAAGATAGTTTTCTCAAGTATAAAACATGCTAAGCTGGATTCCAACTTGGCCTCAACAATTCTGTAAAAATGGCACCAATACCAATTCCCATGTAAAGCAGTTATTCTTCTCTTAGGTGTTTCTGGATGTATCTATAGATGTTCCCTCTATCCAATTTGATACGTTCTGCATACCTGTTTCTTAAAAAATCTCCTTCTCTGCCCCTTCCAATAGCATTGCTTGTTTGGAATTTGGTTCCCAAGCCCTGAACCAAGCAATATGAACAATGTCTGGGCACCATCCTATGATCCATCAATCAAGAAGCAGCAGCACACTTCAACAAACTAGCAATGTTGGCCGCCTTCGTAACACTGGGGATGTATTAGATTCAAGAACGTGAGCAAGCATCGTTCTAGCTCGTTTTCCATTGGCATCAAGGTAGAAATTTATGCCATATCTGGGAGGCTCATACACTAGTCTTTACACTCTAGTCTGTCATATTCTAGTCTGTCATACTCTAGCCTGTTTCTTCATGTCAAAACACGACCCCCAGATAGGTGCTTGGCAGTGCCAGACATGCGCTAAGCAAAATGAGGTTCGGTAAGGTTGAGCTCCAGTTGCTGATTATGAATTTTCCTGGCTTGCTACTCATGTTACTCATCTCCAGTTTTCACTCAAGTTCCATTGTTTCCCGTGGCCCTCCGTTTTCCTGATGAAGCACACAGCCCACTTTGTTGTTGAAAAAGCGAGGCAGGCTTCCCTTATGGAAATGCCTACCCTGGATAGGCCGCTCCTTCAAACGACGCTTGGTCCGTTTACAAATCTGCCGGATATCCCAGATCCTCAGCGTGCCATCGTGGGAAGCTGTGTACAATAATTCATTGTGAATCTGGAACAACAGGGCCATACTTAGACTGCTTAGCATTGACAGTCACAACACGAGACGGAAGCAAAAACAGAGCTTTCTTGATTTCAAAGCAGAGGAGATTATGTGGAAACATGATTCGATCCAGTGTCGATCAATACGTATAACTCAGGAAAAATCTAAAGTCATCCAAGGCCTCATGCACAAGAAGGAACTAACATTAGAAAAGTATGGGCGATTGCATTTCCTTAGCACTTTTTTTTAAAACTGTAGGAGTTATTTAACAAAATTTTAAAAAAAAATAAATAAAAGCAGGGGAAGAATTTATAAATAGTACTGTGGGGTCCTTGATGCTCTCTGAGCTTGATGGTTTTCTTGCAGCTGTTTTATTACTCAACTAAGCAACATCATCATTGCTAAGAGAGGGGTTTGCTCTATTTAGGAACAGAATAGAAATAGAAATAATATGTATAAATAGAAATAGGAATAGGAATAGGAAAAGGAAAAGGAAAGAATAGAATAGAATAGAATAGAATAGAATAGAATAGAATAGAATAGAATAGAACAGAACAGAAGAATATATAGCCCATGCTTCTAAAGTTGGATCTGATTCTAAATTGAAATTCTTTAAAAAATATGTATCTTAAGTATGGTCACCATGACAAATTCAACAAATTATAATTTGTCATATATTACAGAGATAACATGATTGGGGGTAGCGGGAATTGGTTGATACAGAATATATAAATGCTTTACATCTCCAAGCTTCTACTAAACAATTATAAACAAAAGGAAACAACTATATCTTGTTTTAATTGTACAGTGCATTCAGAAAATATTCAGACCCCCTTCACTTTTGTCAATTTTGTTATGCTGCAACCTCATTCTATAGTTGTTGAAATTCATTTTTTTTCATTAATCTACACTCATTACCTCATAATGACAAAGTGAAAACAGAATGTTAGAAATGTCTGTGAATGTATTAAAAAGAAAAAACTGAAGTATCACTTTGGCATAAGTATTCAGACCCTTTGCAGCAACACTTGAAATTTTACTCAGGTGCCTCTCATTTCTCTTGATCGTTGCTGACATGTTTCTACACCTTGATTGGAGGCGACTTGTGGTAAATTAAATTGATTGGACATGATTTGGAAAGGTGCACACCTCTCTATATAAAGCCTCACAGCTGACAATGCATACTGCAGCAGAGCAAAAGCCATGAGGTCAAAGGAATTGCCTGCAAAGCTCAGAGAAAGGATTATTGCAAGGCACAGATCTGGGGAAGGCTACAATAAAATTTCTGCTTGCAATGAAGGTTCCTAAGAGCACAGTGGCCTCCATAATTTTCAAATGGAAGATGTTTGGCACAACCTGGATTCTTCCACGAGCTGGTCACCTGGTCAAACTGAGCAATGGAGAGAAAGGCCTTAGTAACAGACGTGACCAAGAACCCGATGGTCACTCTGACTGAGCTCCAGAGATCCTGTGTGGAAATGGGAGAGCGTTCTAGAAGGACAACCATCACTGTAGCCCTCCACCAATCTGGGCTTTATGGCAGGCAGAAGTTCTCCTCAGTGCAAAACACACAGCTCACTTGCAGTTTGCAAAAAAAGCACCTGAAGGACTCTCAGACTACGCAGAACCAGATTCTCTGGTCTGATGAATCCAAGATTGAACTTTTGGCCTCAATACTAAATGTTATGTCTGGAGGAAACTAGGCACCACTCATCACCTGCTCAATATCATCCCAACAGTGAAGCATCACGCTTTGGGTGTGTTTTTCAGCAGCAGAGACTGGTCAGAGTTGAGGGAAAGCTGAATGGAGCAAAGTACAGGGATATCCTCAATGAAAATCTGTTCCACAGTGCTCAGGACCTCAGACTGGGCTGAAAATTTATCTTCCAACATGACAATGATCCTAAGCACAGAGCCAAGATAACACAGGAGTGGCTTAAGGACAACTCTCTGAATGTCCTACAGTGGCCCAGCCAGAGTCCTGACTTGAACCCTATTGAAAATCCCTGGAGGGACATAAAAATGGCTATCCACAAATGGTCTCCATCCCCCCCGACTGAGCTTGAGAGGATTTGCAAGGAAGATTGGCTTCTTCATCGCATTCTCTGACTTTAATAATTCTTAGCAGAGCACAAGAGGTAGCATTGTACTTTTTGCATTTAGCAAATAACAAACAGCAATAACCTGTTTTCCACCAGTTCCCTCTTTCCAGCTGTTTTCAATATACTTGGTAAAGTGCAGTTAGCCGTGCTTGCTTTGAGCACCTTCCTTTCACTTTCTAGATCACATTACTGTAGTTTTTGTTAAGTGTCACCTGCATTGGTATTCATATATCTTGTCTTTCTTGACCCCTCATTTAATTACAAGCCATATCCTTGGGGTTCTCAAACACTGTAAAACCATAACTTTCTAAAAATAAATTCGTACAGCTCCCCATAAATAAGTTATAAAATTAAACGATGAATATTTATTTTATAAATAAAAATGTTTATTAGAAATAAACTGCAAAAAAACCTAACATTTTAAATTGGATTTTTAATAGAGTGAGCTTGTTTTTGAATAATTCCTTAAAAACTACCACTCTCATTCCACCAAAGTAAAACAAATGCACAAAACATCTTTTCTTGCCTTAAATTGGATTCTATTAAAATGCTGCAGCTTATAAAACACTGGCAGGTTCTAAGTTGCTCTTGACAATTTTTCTCTAGTGAAGATAGACTGAGATAACAATCACAGCTTATCTTTTCCCTCCTCCTTTCCTTTCTTTTGAATTGCAAAAGAAGAATTTTAAAAGATTTTTAGGCACACACAAGACTCCAGAACTTTAATATTAACTTAGTTTTGCATTTAGGGTTATTTTTTATCAAACTCATAAAAAACAAGGAAGGACTGTCTGAGGATTATCTATTTTGCGTTTCACATCCTCACTTTTCACTAAAACAAAGCTTTTCATCTAAAGAGAATCCTGAATAAAATTAGTGCTCAGAAAATGTTCTGATAAACTCATTAACTAGTAAAAAGTACAGTCTTAGGGTTTTTCTTAATTTGGCATGGATCAAACACAAAAACTTACTATTTTTTTTCCACCAGAGGTAATTTTATTACATAAGATTAAAATCATATTTCTTACTTTCAATCTTAAAACTAACTCTGTATCTATATCCTTCTTAATTTCTTATTACCTATCTTACTATAAAGTCTTAATATTACTAGGAAGTGTTTCTTAAAGTTTCTATTTATTTAATCTATAATTTTCTATCTCTATATTCTATGTTCTTGGCTCTAAATCTTCCTACATTGATTAATTCCCAATTATGTCTTACAGTAATTAGCTCTTCTAGCCAAACTCAGTCCGTTTACATTGGAAAACTTTTCATTACTTCGCCATAAACTTTTATAAGGGTTTTTCTCTTCCGCCAGCACTCACAATCTTGGAGCTGGTTTCTGAAGCTCTGTGCCTGAACAGAGCACAGTGGGCGTCCTCTGGTTGCTTTTTTTATGGCTGGTAGTCAGATTCTTTCCTCCCATTTTTGCCTTTGTCTCTTAGTGGCTCTTGCAACTTTGTCTCTTAGTGGCTCTTGCTGTTCCTTGAGTTGTCCTGGGACTGCCACTTCCTATATTTCTATAGTCTTCCTTGCTCAATTCTTCTGTCATGTCCACAGGCATGCTGTGATTGTGGTCCATTTTATGAGACATGTTCTCTGAAGGTGGGGCTGTTTTACTCCTCCTTTCCAGGTAGTACTGAAACTCTGGATTACAGTACAAGAGAAATGTTTTCAGCTGAGAGTTCATCCTTCCACATAAGTCTCTTCTGTTAAAAGACTAAATGTTTTCAGACTAACTTTATTAAATGTTTATTTCTGTGTCATTGTCTTTGATGCAATAAAAAAAATTGCACAAGAATGTTTTGTTTTCCTGATTTATGTTGGAAAATCAGCTTCTAGGATTGTAATGACAAGTACCAATGTGTAATTCAAGGATTACTGTTTTTCATTTATTTTCTCCAGGCCAGGGGTTGATGTTTTGTTTGACTATAAACTATACAGAATTAACTAACTATAACTTCATAAATACACTTTGAGCACATGTATGACACGATAAAGGCTTCTTGACTAACTATCTGACTGGATCAGAGATGGGCAATTAATTTTCCCAAGGGGCCACATGAGAACCTACAACTGTTGTGGAAGGCTACCATCCCTGCTGCTGCCCCCCCCCCCCCCGTGTAATATCTTACAATCCCAAAAAATAACTTCCTTCTTTGTTTCTGGAACCTTTATTTCTTTCAGAACCATTCTAATTTTACCTCTCTTCTAAATATCTGATTTTCTTGTATCCTAATTGACATTTTAATGATTTATTTTAAGTTTTTGTTCAAAAATTGTAGGAAGGTGGTCTATTTCTAAGGGAATTTGCAAGTACCCCTTTATGAGATCTAACACTGACACATTTATCTCAATTTAGTTAATAATCAAATCATGTACAAGTCATATGGTCATCAAATTTGTCTGTTTCACTTACCTGCTCCATTACTGCACAAATATATTTCATCATTAAGTTTAGAAACCAACCAATGAGAAAACATCACTCATTCTATTTTGATTCTGAATCCCAGTTTTAACATTCTTTCCCATTTTCTCCTTTAAGATGTCTTTGAACTGTTCTGCCCATCCATGGGGTCTTTGTCTAATGAGGCAGGATTCTAATCTCCTGTGTCTATTTGGCACTTAATAAGATTGATAATACTGAGCTTGTTAGTAAATACTTCCTGAAATAGTTTTAGAAAATTTGTTCACATTTTCAGTTTTAAGTGCAGCTAACTCAGAATTCACATCCACTTCTCTTTTTCTTTGACCTCTCCAGTTTTCATATTTCTGAGCCAGAGTTGCTTGGTTAGATTCTGTTGAGACCACAAAAATAATGCTGGTTTCTCAAAACCATACCATTTTCATAAATGTTTATATATATATTTTCTTTCTCCACCTAGATTCATTTGATAGTCAATAGGTTCTGTTCTTTCTACTGTTCTGTATGGACTGTGCATCATATATGAGCAAAGTAATGTTTTAGGACCATCCAGGACAAATTAGAGCCCCTTAATGGAAAAGGAGATATCTGGATATTCAACCTGGCTTTAGAAAAGGCCAAGAAACATGAGACATTATTGCTGAAATGCACTGGGAAACTGAGAAAATGAAAGAAGTAGTCACTATGTGCTTCATCAATTATAGAAAGTCTGTCAATTGTGGCAATTATATCAAGCTGTGGAATGTGTTCATGAAAATTGGAATTCCAGAACGTCTCCCTGCCCTCATGTAAAATCCATATACTTATATATAGTCAGGAACACACAGTACAGACAGACATGGACAATATTGTGTACCCTACCCCTAATTATTAAATTTATATACTGGCTAAGAAGATGAGTATGAATTTGAAATTGAAAGAAGAAACATCAGTAACCTGCAATATGTTGATGATGCTATTCTGACAGCTGAAAATTCCAAGGATTTGTCATATCCAATAAAAATCAAGGAGCCCCATGAAAAAAAATGGGACCAAATTAAATAAGGCATTATGCATTTATTTTTTATAAAACCATCATCTGCCTTTTTAGATAAGTGAATCTGGCTTCCCCATTGATTTTGCTTGTCAGAAGGTCATAAAAGGTGATCAGATGAACCAGGGACACTGTAACCATCATAAATATGAGTCAGTTGCCAAGTGCCTGAATTTAGATCACATGACCATGAGGATGCTGCAATGGTCATAAGTGTGAAAAATGGTCATAATTCACTTTTTCAATGCTGTAATAACTTTGAATGGCCACTAAATGAACTGTGGTAACTCAAGGACTACCTGTACTGGAAACTCTCCACGTTTCTTACAGCTCTTTATTTTTTATGTCTCTTACCACATCAAGTCCCATTGCTGACGCTGCTTTTCTTAATTTGATATATACCATAGACACAAATGCTTAGATTTGTTTTTGCCTCATGAAGATTTGTTTTATTATACAAAATTAAAGTTGTATTTCTAACTTTTAATCTTAAAACTATGTGCTTATTTCCTACTTAATTTTGCTACCAATCTTAATCTAAAATCTTCCTATTATTATTATTTCATAACTATTTCTATATGATATATAATTTTCCATCTCTCTGTTCTAATGTTCCTCCGACTATGTTCTTAGTTCTATATATTGTACTATTTTGATGAATTTCTAGGTCTTGGATTCTTTCTTATTTCATAAGCTTTATTTCATTTGGCTTCATTTGTAGTCAAACTCAGTCTATTTTGCATTTGACAACTACTTTTCATTCCTTCTCTGCACTTTTATATGGAGCTTTTCTGTCCTCTCCAGAACTCACAGTCCGCTCTTTCTTGAGCTGTTTTATGGAGTTCTCTGCATGGACTCCTGCACACAGTGGAGTTGCGTCTGCTGTTACTTTGCAAATACTGATCAGGCTCTTCCCTCTCATCTTTTATCTCAGTCTCTCAGTGAATTTTGCAGCTCCAAGGCTTGCGATCCTGGGACTGCTGCTGATTTGCTTGTCTGTGAATTAGAAGCTTTGTTTTCTACTTATCTGCAGTCTTCTTGGCTCAACTCCTCTTCTGCCACATTTACACATTCATTAGGTTTCTGGGGTTGTTTTATGGAACACGCCTGCCAATTAAGCAGAAGGTGGGGCTGTTTTAATCCTTTTTCCTAGGTAGCATTGAAATTCTGGATTCTAGGAGAGAAGGAGAAACTCCTGCTCATTCTGGGCAGTAAATTCATCCTTCCTCAAACAGAAATAAAGTCAAAATAAATGAAAATGAATAAATGAGTTTTCCACAATGATGATGTTTGTCCATAGTGTTTGAAGAGGACCTTGACATCTAACGGGTTGTGGGCTGTCCATGTAGTGTGTCCACAGGTGGCTGGTAAGGCCTATACGGGCACAGACTGTTCTGCCACATGTTGGGCAGACACGTGTGGGCACCATTGTTGCAGCATTTATAGCTCTGGCTTTGTGGAGTGCTCACTTCTTTTGTGCTGTAGTAGTTCTTTTGTCTTCAAATGTCTGGAAGCCTTGGTGGATAAACGTGCGCCATGTTGATCGATCTTGTACCAGGGTTTCCCAGAGGTGGTGTCGATGTCCAGGGACTTGAAGGAGGCTTTCAACCTGTCTTTGTATCACTTCCTTTGTCCCCCTTGCAATCACTTTCCTTGACACAGCTCACCATAGAGGAGCAGCTTAGGGATGTGATGGTCTGGCATCCTTGCAACATGGCCTGCCCAGCGTGTCTGGGCTTTCATCAGCAGGGTGTGAACTGATGGTAGGCCTGCTCTGGAGAGGACTTCTGTGTCTGGCCCCTTGTCCTGCCACCGGATCTTCAGAATTCTACGGAGGCAGGTCATGTGGAAGTGGTTCAGTTGCCTATCATGCCTCCTGTATACAGTCCATGTCTCACTGGCATACATCATAGTAGTTAGCACTACTACTCTATAGACTTCGAGCTTTGTAGCAAGGCTTATTCCATGGCAGTCCCATATGTTGGTCAGTAGTCCTCCAAATGCAGAGCTTGCCTTGGCGATTCTGCAGTTGACCTCAGTGTCAATTGACACTGCATGGGAAAGCCAAGGTATGTAAATTGGTACACTGCTTGCAGCTTTTGTCCCTTAACTGTGGTGGTGGGCTCTTCGTGGTGGGCTTTCAGAGCTGGCTGATGCATCACTTCGGTCTTCTTTATATTGATGAGGAGGTCAAAGTTGTCGCTTACTGCTGCAAATTTGTCCACACAGGCTTGCATTTCCTGCTTTGATCCAGCATTCAGGGCACTGCTTCCTACTCATAACCCTCTCAGGAAGTCTACAGGGATATCAGGGTTCACAATATTGGATATTGTTAAGAAAGAGATCTGTAGATGTCCCATTACCTAGGTCCAACTTAAAGTTATTTACAAAAGCTTAATGGTGTTCTATTTCATGCCTAGATTTCTTACCAAAAGTATCCAGTCAATCTACTTCTTCTAGACTACTTTGTGGATGAAATAGTCCTATTTTCTAAAGAACTCTTCCTAAAAACACCCAATTTTCCAAAAAATAAGGCCTATCCTGAAAATAAGCCCTAGCATGTTTTACATGTGCACCTAATATAAGCCCCGCCGCCCCAAAAATAAGTCCTACTTAACAGCCTGCACAGCTGCCTGCCTGCTCATTCTGTCTGGTTTCTCATGGTGCTGTGGCCACAAGGTGAGGCGGGGTAGTGGTGGACCTGCCTCATGTGCCCCACACCAGCTTACCTCAGAGCCCCTGCAGCCAGGCCATCCATGCCCTGACACAGCGGCAGCTCCGGCAGCCATGTGCAGCAGGAGCCCACCTAGCCACTAGCCCACTTCTTCTGCTTATTAATGGCTGCAATGGAAAATGAGGCCTCACTATGTGCTGCTGCCACGGCCATGAGGTGAGGGAGATGTTGCGGTATGGATGGCCTAGCTTCAGGGGCCCTGAGGTAAGCAGGTGCAGTGCATGTGAGGCAGCTCCATCCCCCCAACCTTGTGACAGTGATACTGGCATGCTGCACAGGCTCCTGCCCCTCCCTGAGCAAGCAGAAGAAGTTGGCCTCCCATACATGGAAAATAAAATAAGACACCCCCCTGAAAATAAGCCCTAGTGCTTATTTGGGGGCCCAAAAGAAAATAAGACCCAGTCTTATTTTTGGGAAACATGGATAAAAGGTTGGAGACAGGGCAGTAGTTGTCCAATATATCTGGATTAAGGAAAGGCCTCTTCAAAAGGGTCATATGCATGTCCTACTCCATGAAGACACTCAATATAAATCCAGTACAAACCCATTACCTAAATAGACTTATTTCCTGGATCTATCTCCTCATACACCCAGCTTATGAAGAAGCTAGAAGGGCATGAATAGAGTAAACTGAATCCCAGATCACATTACAAGATGTTGCCCCAGTGGTTACCATCATATATCGAGCCTATGAGATGTCAGATTTTAAGCACATTTGAGTTTATTCATAACTGTCGCACAAACACATCATTAGCAGTGCATGGCAAATCTTCCTCTTCATTACCTCTAATAGAATCAATATGATGAGAACTAGTAAAGAAAACAAAGAAGAAAAAAGAAAAGCAAATGAGTTTCAAAGTAAATTTCAGATTGCCTAAGAAAATTGAATGGAAGAGATTAAAGGTAATTACTAAAACTCAAGAAATCAAAACAGATTAATCGAATTGGGAGGGGCCTTGGAGGTCTTCTAGTCCAATCTTTTTGTGATGACCCAGGGCAAGGAATGGAGGCAACACAACTAGCTGATAGTTTGAATTCCCCTTTATTGCTCCAACTTTCCCCAAACACTCCCACTTTTATGACAAGTCTTGGAGCAAAGTTCTCACACGCACATCCAACAGCCTTTGGTTGCGAGTAAAAATGCTGTTAGCATAACTGCTTCAAGGCAAGAAGTCCAGCGAGGCAAAGGGGAAATGGCAGTAATAAGGCAAGGAGTCCAATAAGGCAAGGAGTCCAGCAGACTCCAGATGTCAGCAATGGCACATGAAACTCTACGAATTCAGTGCTTGTTCCTGACAAGCACCCCTCCCCATGGCATCTCCTTAAGTCTCAGTCCCCAGGTGTGCCTTGTGAAGAGGGGTGGGATGCTCTCCTTCTGAGTCTTTGGATCGACCTATAATGCTCCTGCCTCCTCTCCACTCTCTGTGCTCCAGGATCAGGAGGGGGCAGTCTTTCCTCATTGCCTGAGCTCCATTGGTCCTCCTCTCTACTGCCTTCCATCTCTTCCTTACTCTCTTGGTCATCCTTCCCCTGTTCCTCCCTGCTGGCAAGCCATCCCAGGCTTGAGGGACTCAGAGCATCCTGCTCCTCTCCATCTTCTTCAGGAGTCAACAAAGCCACACTCCCGACCTTGGTCGGCTTCTCCTCTGGCTTATTCTCCTCCATGGACTCAGACTCCAATGGGGCCATGATACCCTTACTCAAACAGGACACCCTATACTAATCTAGACAAATGTCCAGTCTCTTCCTAAAAGCCTCCCACAACTTCTGAAGGCAAGCTGTTCCATTGTTTCTCCTTGGTTCTCTCTTTGATTAGTTTCTATCCATTGTTTTTGTCTTGCATTCTGGTGCTTTGCAGAGTAGATTGACACCCCCCCTCTTCTTTTTGGCAGCCTCTGAAATGTTAGAGCACTTCTATCATGTCACCTCTAGTCCTTCTTTTCATCAGGCCAGACATACCCTATTTCTGCAACCATTCTTCATATATTTTAGCCTCCAACCCTCTAATCATCTTTGTTGCTCTTTTCTGCACCAGATAGATAGATAGATAGATAGATAGATAGATAGATAGATAGATAGATAGATAGATAGATAGATAGATAGATAG
>JANHFL010005369.1:175214-191822 GCA_032468155.1 Oxyrhabdium leporinum
TTCTGAGGTGGGTAAAATGAGGACCCAGATTGTTGGGGGCAATATGCTGACTCTGTAAACTGCTTAGAGAGGGCTGTTAAGCACTGTGAAGTGGTATATAAGTCTAAGTGCTATTGCTATTATGCAAATAAAACAGCCTGCTTTGACAAAGGGAGAGCTTTTCCTGCCTCTGAAAAACCCACAATTACCTTGACTTTAACTTTCACTGCTAACATTTCTCCCAGTGGTGATTAAATACTCCTTTTGGAGCTTGGTGAGCCAAGCCTAACACAATGCCAAATGCAACTTTTAAAACAAAAAGAAAAGCTAACTGATGATAATAGAGAGAAATATTTTAAATATTTTTTATTTAGAGACTTAGGTAGAAAAAACAATGAAACAAATCTTAAAGAATAGCAGACACTATGAAATGTTTACCTCTGGACTCAGAATTCTGAAATGTTTAAATCTGAGGGACAGCTGAACTAAGTCATCCTGATAAAAATAAGAGTGAGTCTACAAAAGGTGTGTAAAGCACGTTATTTTAATTCTGGGTATTTTACTCTGTGTGACTTTCCCCCCTCCTACATTCTATGCTATCTATAATTGGGAATGTTAAAAATAGTAGAGATTTCATTCAGTTAGGAAGTATTTTTCAAAATGTCTCTAAAGACATCTCCCAAAAGAAAACAAATGAGGCCCAACCCTGATGTTAACTTTGGCACATTACAAATCATTTCCCTGAAGGAATTTTGCCTTAGTCTCACTTCTTTATTTGAGGGGTCCCTAAATAAGGGAAGTTGGTACTAACTGTCAGATCAAGTTGTTGTAAGAGGGATGCTTTGGGCCTTCTATAATGTTCAGGCTACATGTTGCTCAAAAGCTCACTGAGCAAGACATATGGCACTTTTTCAATTAAATTGCTCCATCTTTGGCCCTTCATGTCAGCCATACACATAACAATCTATGCAGCATTATGTCAGCCTTTGAAGCTGTGAATTTGAGGCCTCTGCAGGCTGCCACATAATTGTAGATGAGAATTAGAAAGGGAGTACTTTCTCATGTAGTTAGGGGGGGTATAGTCAAAACATTATAATCTTAAAGAATGTATCAAGAATGTCAAGACCGTTCCGTGCAGACCTGGAAGAGGAGTGCAGAGATGGAAGATGGAATGTTGGGTAACTGTTATGATTTGGGAATGTGATCTATGATGAGCAAAAGAAGGTGATTCTGTAATTTTCTTTTGGGTGGGGAAAAACCTGGGGCTTCAGATTCAGGTTTTTCCCAGATGTGCCAAAATGGTTTCTTTAATAAACTCTTACTTGGATCAAATTCTATCTGAGTGCTGAGTGAGTTATTAGAACTTAGATGGAACGCTGACATATACACTACTACCACATGGAAACTTTAAGAAATGTTATTCAAAATGGTTTGAGTTATTAATGATGAATATATATTCAGTATGTTTACTGAATTTATATCTCATATTATAAAAGACAACATGGAATCTGCTGTGTATCTAATAGCCAAATGATAAAAGCCTTATTCTTTCGCTTTAATTTCCAAACTATCTTTTTACCTTTCTCCGATTCCAATATAAACATTGCTGAACATAAACAATTTCAATCAACAGTCAGCACTCAGCATAAAATAGTATGGTACAAATATTGATGGATATTGGAACTGTACACTGCCTCAGTATAATTTTATTTTGTCAATGCCATCTTAAAATGTCAAATTCTATTTTGCATCAGAATTCCTTTTGTTTAATTCATTTTTCCACTTACCAAAAATTCTAGTACATCTCTGAAAAAAAATAGTGGAAATTATTCTGATCGATCAAGCGATTAGTGTGCTCATGTGCAAATGGAATTTAGCAAGGCCAAGGAGAACAATGGTAGTTCAAAATATTAAATCATGAAAACAGACAAAAAAGGGCAAGATCCTGCAGAATCATACTTACAATGTGTGTTTATGCCGTCTTTCTCTCACTGCTTGAATGTAGTGTATCAAATTATCAAAGAAAAGCTTCATCATATTAAGTTCTTTTTCAGCCCACCTGTTTCAATATAAGAGTTCATATCATTTAATGGGAACTTCTAGTGACCACATAAGCAAGACAGATGCTGCATACAATTCAGAAGAAAAAAAATTCTTTCCAAGTCATTTTAAAACTCAAGCCATGCTAGGTTAGCAGCCAAGTGGAACATAGTATGTAATCTAGTTGTACCGTATTCAGACGCACCCTAGTTTTGGGGGAGGAAAACAAGAAAAAAATTCTGCCTCTGCCTACCAGCATCCAACGATGATCATCTGGCTAGCATCCTTGCAGCAAATAGCAAACAGCCTGGTCAGCTTCAGCACATTATTGCAGCCTGATTCAGCATGAGCAGCTGATTAGTGGGTGGATCGGCCTCCCGGAATGCCCCCAATCAGCTGTTCTAGGCTGCAGGGATTGCCACAGACCATCGCTGCCTCCATGTCTTACGTTTTTGGCCTCTGTGCCTCACGTTTCAGCCTCTGAACGCTCTGTTTCAGACAAGTTCAAGGCTGCGGGGATCGCCACAGACCATCGCCGCCTCCACGCATTGCGTTTTCGGCTTACACACACAGTTTTTGGCCTCTGCACGTCACGTTTTTGGGTGATTCCAAGCGGGTGGGTAACCCCGCCGCCTGGAACCATCCGAAAACGCGACGCAGAGAGGCCAAAAACAGGGCATATGGAGACTGAAAACATGACGTGCGGAGGCCAAAAACGTGATTTGCAGAGGCGGCGATTGGCAGCGATGTGCTATGGCAATCCCTGCAGCCTTGAAACGGAGCGTTCGGAAGCTGAAAACGTGAGGCAGAGGCAGCAATGGTCTGTGGCAATCCCTGCAGCCTGGAACAGGTCTAAAATGTGACGCGTGGAGGCCGAAAATAGCAGAAGGGTGGGGAACAGCAGGTGGGCGGGGCTACATTCAGTGTATAAGCACACCCAAATTTTCACCCTCTTTTAGGGGAGAAAAAGTGCGTCTTATACTCCGAAAAATACATTAATTTTCAATGGTTCTCCCATTTATAGTTGTCTGAAAAATTTAAAATGGTTAAAAAGACTTATGGTGAAGAGCAAAGTAAATCAGAATTTGACATAAAATTGTGTACTGTTGAACATATACCGGTAGTTGCCAAACTGAATCAACTTTTGTTAAATTTCAAACAGGAAAAACAAGTTAACAATGATGATAATTTGGTTATAATATGCAGACGGATCAATTGAAACATATGTGATTAAAAGGGTTGACATTTACATTTTCTATGATCTCAAAGATTTTTTTTTATAAAATGATGTATTGTTGATAGATGATGCTAGAGGTATTATCTAGAATGTATAAAGACACTTCAAATATTTGTTGGAAATGTGAACAACATGAAGAGACATTTTATCATGCTTCATGGACACATGAAAACTAAAACAAATTGGGTCCAAATATGTACTTTGATATCAAGGATCTTAAAGATTGATGTTCAATTGAAGCCAGAACTTTTCCTTTTAGGAAAATGGATAAATGGATAAACAGGAAAAAGCCATGGAAGATTACTTCAATGTATGATCATAGCAGCAACATTGCTTTATGCATAAAGATGGAAAGATCTGACCTACTCACTATGGAGTAATGGTTGGTGAATTTGACAGATTTTGCAAACATGGATAAATTAATTTATTTGATTAGAGAGAAGACATTATTTGCTTTTATTGCTGGAAGCCTCTTATGGACTTTTTGCATGAAAATGAAAAAATGAACTTGTGATTTATGATTTTGATTAGATAGGCTAGACTATAAAAAGAAGAGTATTATGATATAAAGTGAGAGAGAGGTCAAAATATGTTTGTACTTACAATGCTATGAAGAATATTGGAAGCCATTTCTTTATACTTTTTTCTATTTTTCTTTTAAAATTTTCCTCTCCTTACACTTTTTGCTTTCTCTTCTTTTTCCTTTCTTACTGTCTATTAGTTTGTAATAGCTTTTACCCTCTTGTTTAAGAGTTTTAATAAAAATCATATTTGGGAAAATATGTTTAGCATTTTTTTCTGTAGACAAAAAGTTTGAATGCCAAATGCAATATTCCATCTTTTTGTGCTGTCCAACATGTAACAGTCAGAACATGCTCTCAGTCACAACTGTTATTTCCTAAGCTGAAAACTTTTGTGAAATCACTGATCACAAGCACATAAAAAAACAACAATCAGTTTCCCTTCCTCTTTCTGGGTCCCTCTTCCTCCATTGGCTAGGAAAAAATCCTTCTTGAGGAAGGAATCTGACAAGTGAGTCATGTTGTTCAGCACTAATGTCTGGAGGCTCAATTTGTGTGCACAGTCATCAGACTGCAAAAGGTCTGGCTAGTGGAGGAGAGGGAGATAAAGCAGTTTTCATAATTGTTGTGGTGTCTACTCTTTTTGTTTTCAGAAGCAATGACAACAGCATTCTCACTCTTCACAAAGGAAAGGGCAATGTCATCAGGGGGCAACCAAGGCTAGACCTCTCTTTCAGTGCTTGATGGCAATGCCATGTTCCCATGCTCTGTAGCATGATTTGCCCTGGGCTATTGCTCTCTTTAGATTTGCTTTCATCTTCTCCTTGACAAGGACAAGCAAAGAGCAATATTTTTTGGTCGTTTTCCCTTGACATACTTCTTTGGTTTTCAGGTGAAAGAGTCCCTTTATCCTCCACCACCACCACCACCCAAAAATAAATTTTGGCTGTTCTGAAAATGTTGCCAGTTTCTAGGATGATAACATGCAGACTGTAAGGATTCCAAGGAATGGTGCAGCCTGTTGTCCTTGCTCAATGCAAGCTCTGGAGCTCTACAAAAGTGCATGATTGGGATAGGGAAGAGGATGTGGGATCTAAAGAGGTGGGAAGCAGCTGCAAGGCCTACAGCAGGGGTGTCAAACTGGCTGTCCGCACAAGCACAGGCCATGCCCACCCCAGTTCCATGAAGGGGGGGAAAAGGTAGCAATATGTCACATGATGCGGCAAGTTTGACATCTGTGGCCTACAGGAACCCAATAGGTAGGGAAAGCAGGCCCAAAACCTGCAGGGATCCTGAGGGCTGGGAAGCAGACCTTGGGAGGCCAGCACAGGTGGATGTGGGCTGGTCTCCCCGGGTCTCCCCACCTGAGTACCCTATGCTCCGCTTAAAATCCACATTGGGAAGAACAGGGAAAGGGATGATTATATGACATGATCAGACAGGTGCACAACTTGCCACCGAAATGGGCATGCTGTCAGCCTTGGAAGCCATAATTCTATAGGCCTCTGCGGCTGCCACATGTAGTGCCTGGGAAACCAAGAAGGAAAGGTTTCTCATATTCTAAAGGGGGAGAATAGACACAACAAAATTCTTTTCTGGAGAGTCAAGGACACAAAGAGGAGTGTCAGAAAGAGAGCATAAGTTGGAGCTGAAAGAGAATTGGGGCATGTGACCTTTGAGTGTGGCCGGGAGGTGGATACTTGAATTTCTTTTGGGTGGGGAAAACCCTGGAGCTTCAGATTCAAGTTTTTCCCAGATGTGCCAACATGATTTCTCTAATAAATTCTTACTTGGACATAACTGTGTCTGAGTGCTGAATGGACGAGCGGAACTTCGATGGAATCCTGACAGATGCTCCATTACAGTTGTAACTCGGGGACTACTTGTATATAAAAACAAATACTGAGTGAAATGGAAGAACTAAATTAAAAGGAGCAAAGAGAATAAGATAATAATAATTAATAACCATAAAAACTATACCATATATAACCTATCAGCTTTATTTGGGAGATCAATCTTCATTAAAGTAGTTATTAGCAGCGACTGCAACTACAGAACTGTGTAAGAAAGCAGTTACCAAGATGTGTCTTTATACAACATTGTTGGTATAGCACTATCCTTTAAAATGATTATTCATAGCATCAATAGCATTTATTTCTTTATACTGCTGACTTTATAGCCAAATCAGCATTAAAGGAATAGGCTCTGCTCCCATATTTTCTTTGATCACTGATCAATTCCAGATGAAAACTCTGGACTTAATTACAGTTGACATACTATTATCACTACTGTTAGCCACCACTCAAATGCATTTACTGATTTTTCCTCAAAGACGTTTTAACAGCTTGAAATAGTACTTTGCAAATAGCAGACAAAAAGTTTAAATGAGCTATTTTCACTAAGACTATGGATTCCCAACTACAACTGCTAGAAATGACTGCCGTAACCACTTAATCAAAAATGGTAACAGGGAAGAAGAGAGGCAAAGAGGCACAAAATAGGAAGGTAACAGGGCAGAGAATGTCATATCAGCAAGAAAGAACAATTAATGGATATCATGTACTGCTGCTATTAATATTTCTATCACCATCACTATTTCCCACTAGGAATGTCAGATCAGGAGGCATGTACAGGTAATCAGAACAATGCCAGTTTTAAACCGGAATTAATTTGTTTGAAGAAAGGATAAAAATCTGTAATAGAGAATTACTGACGAAGAATTGTATTTTGTGCATATTTTGTGATAACACCTGCAATCACAAATATACACCAAATACAAAGTTCCACACTGGCTCCTAAACTCTATTCTGGGCAAGCATGAAACTGTTTTCCAATGTGTAAAAGCAGAACCATGTGAACTCAAGACAGATGCTTCAGAAAACAACACGAAAATGTGTATGTATTCCTAGGTACTAATGTTAGAGATCCAAACTTATCTGTTTTCCTTTACTGTATGATGATCTTCTGAACGTATACTGTAATTAGTTTTGTATTGGCATCTGCATCAAAACAAATTTATTGTAGTATCAGGATTCAACTCTATACATTTAAAGTTCCTTTGATATTTCTTAAAACCTTGTGTGTGTGTGTGTGTGTGTGTGTGTGTATATTCCTTGACTTACAACCACAACTGAGACCAAAATTTCTGTTGCTAAGTGAGTCAGTTGTTAAGTGAGTTCTGCCCGATTTTACAATCTTTCTTGCCACAGTTGTTAAGTACATCACTGCAGTTGTTAAGTTAGTTACATGATTGTTAAGTGAATCTGCATTCCCCATTGACTTTGCTTGTCAGAAGGCTGCAAAAAGGGATATGATCAGAGGTGGGCTGTTGCCGGTTCGGGCGAACCAGTTGTTACAATTCTGCGCAGTTCGATGAACTGGCAAATCCCACCACTGGCTGGCCCTGCTCTCCCCGCCCTGCCCTATCTCGCCTCACCCACCTTGGCTGGTGGCTAGTTACGCCCGTGCCCAGCTACACTCTGGCTCCTTCGCTCGCTCGCTTGCCCAGACCACCCAGTCCAGCTGATCTCTGCTCCTCGCCCGCTCTGCTCACTCAACTGGCAAGGTGCCAGTTCCTGCCTCTGGCTTTCCCCGGGACCTATGGGCGGATGCCGCCCGCTCGCCCTTCACCTTGGGTGAGGGGACGCGCCAGTTCCTGCCTTTCTAAAGGGACACACCTCCCCCCACCACCCCTCTGAATCGGCTCGCTTACCTCTGCCCCAGCTGTTTTCCCTCCTTCAGAGGCCCTGTGATCTCTCTGCTTCTTCTCCCACGACTGCCTCTTTCATCCCGTGATCTTACCTTCCTCCCGCGGCTGGTGGCAGAGGGGAAGGCGAGTCAGGGCTGTGCCGCCACCACTCGGCTGCCCCCAGCCCGCATCTCATGCTCCACCCGGATTCTTCACAGCTACTGGGCCTCGCCTGCCTGCGGGCAGGGAGCAACCAGGAAGCATGAGGCTATGCGGCCCACATCGCCCCTCTGCCCCTGCCCCTCCCTCGCCCGCTGGCCTATGCACTTTGGATGAGTGCAGGCCGCCACTGTGAGAACAGTGCGAGCCCCATGGGCTGCTGGAAGGTAAGGCTGATGGCGGGGAAGGAAGATCTGCTCCGAGCTTGCTGCACTCAGCCAAAGGGCCACTGGTCTGGAAGCAGCATGTGTGTCCCCTTGTTGCGTGCTGGATGCGGGACCCAAGGCAGAGGAGGACCGCTCTGCCCCAGCCATGCATTTTCCAGGGCTGCTTAGAATGAAAAGCACGCAATATGCTGCTGCTAAGCTCCTCCAGGATTCCTTGCACAAGTGCTGGAAGAAACCTGGCAGATGGTCAGCTGATGCTCCAGGCTTGGAGCAGCAGCAGAGAGTTCAGGGCGTAAAATCTACTCCTCAAGCTCCCAATGCCTGAACCAGCGAGCTGGAAGAGAGATTCTCCATCATGCTGGTGAATACGTACGGACCAAGTGGACTTTTTGCTTTTTTCCCCCAACTCCCCATCCCAATTGAGCGTGGCGCAGACAGACCAATGGAAGTGGAAAATGGGGTGTTTCCACCAGCCCTTCTCTTTTTTCCCCCTAGCCTCCTTTTGCCAGCATGCGCCAGGCAGGCTCGGCAGGCAGTCGCAATCTTTAAATGGCCTTTTATTTTGTCAGCCCAAGAGTGGGGGGAAGGAGTTCAGAATGGTATATAGGAAATCGCCCTGTCTCTGCAACATTGGCCCGCCTGCACTGCCCCACCTTGCCGTGAGTGACGTCGAGTTGGTCAAGCCCACTCAGTCACAGGACCCCCAAGCCACGTCCATCCAACCAGTCACTAGGCGAACTGATGATTAAGTTACTTGAAGCTCACCACTGGATATGACCCTAGGATCCTGCAACCATCATAAATATTTATCCAGATTTAATCTCAGTTTAATCTTCAAATATATCAGTACTTTCCAGAAACAGTCTGAAGTTGAAGTTGAATCATTGCAACTGGGGTAATGTTTCAATGTTAGTTTGAGACCTTTCACTACAGATCCAGGCAGTTTCTTCAGTGAGACCAAGGCAGAGAGTTGTTGGAATGTATCAACTCAAGCCACACCAACCTCAGCGGTGGATTTCCTCCCCAATCTGGATGATTGAGAATGTTCATCAAAATATTTTCCAGAAGCAGGTTTATACAGTAGTCATTTGCATTTCTTTGCTTTCAATAATTTCTTGTATAATTATAAAATTTGTATAATTATAAAAAGTAGCCCCATTTATACACTTTAGTTATTTTTAAAGGGAATAGAAGTAAAAATTTGTGAATTTGAAATACCTTTTCATTAATCTATTAGAAATATTACTCTGTTGCAATGTCTTATAGCACATCTAACACAAAATGCTGAACAAGCCACCAATCAATGTTAGTTAGATAGAAAGGAAGAACTAAGATATTCAGGAATGCATCTACTCTAGAAAATGGGTGGTGGTGAAAAAAGCTCTGTGTATATATATTCCATCAACTGCAATCATACTATCCTAATCCCATGCCTCTCCCCAAATATTTTTGCATTTTATAGCAAAGCAGTCACCAGCATTCTTCATTTGGAATTTGGAGAAGATAAATTCCATATAAAATTATTTTGGAAAGAATAGTCATTTTCAGCTTCAACTTGCAGTTTATTGAATATTAACGGGATCTGAGAACTAAGATTTTCCCTAGCCATTTTAAAAAATCAGGATGTAAACCTATTACGTTCTATCCCATAATCAGAATTGTGATAGTTACCAAACTGCAAAAATCTGGGCTATCAAATTGACACAAATGGAGTATATAAAACATGTAGTTCTGCAAAAGAATGATTCAAAGGGAACACAGAAAATTTCTGTACAGATGCGAGGTAACCCAAAAACAGTATTAATTTGAAGGAGGACCAACCCAAAGAAACACCAGCTGGTACTATTCCTGCCAAAGCATATAATTTAAAAAAGAACCAGGCTATATGTTATCTGCCAACTCTTTCCACCCTTGCCGGTATAATTTTATCAAGCAACAGTTTAAAAGAAAAGAAATAATAATATAACTTTCATACAAATAAACTCTCTTCAAATGTTGTAACCTGTTATATAATATCCACAGAAAAATATTTGGAATTCATTTTATTAAACTAATTCATAATGTTAAGCATTTAACCTACAATCCAATCCAAAGTTACTATATTAACTGCTGTTTTGGGTGCTGGTATCACCACAGTGACGAGCAAAATTATGAATGGCTATTAGCATTTAGCTTTTGATTATTTCAGATGCACAAATTATGAAACTATTGTTATATCCCAGGAAGTTCAAAGCAATGTATTAAAATTAAAGACAATCTTAATATACGTTTACATAAAACTGAAACCACTCTCTCATACTTATAATGCAATTGCTGAAATAAAAGTGCCAGTTAGATAATTTCTTATGTTCACAAAATAGGCAACAAAATTAAAAACATTTGCATAAAATAATGTAAACAAAGTAAACAAAATATTTGGTTTGATAGTTTCATCAAATTCCAGCCTGCTGTAAAATTGAAAATAGGTTTATTATTATTTTTATACACAGATACAACATTCTGATTTGGATATTCTGCTGACAGCTTAACTAGGTTTTTGCCATTCAAAGTTCTTTAATTAAAATATTAATATTCATCTGTATAATATTAATCTGTAATTATTTATTTGTAAAATACATATTGTTCAACACTTATTAATGGCTAAGAAATTTCAAGACAGCAAGTGTAATGTATTTAAACACTTTGTACTGAATCTCAATGAAGATATAACTTCAGGGGTACAGCAAATTTTCAAAGTTGGTGCAAGGATCTTTGAAGAGATCAGAATTAACATATCACGGAAACATAGCCTACCTTTGAAGTCCCTTGAAACTCTATTGTTAAAAAGTTATCCCAACAAAAAAACATGTTCCAAGTTAAAATTACTTTATTATATCCAATGGAGACATTTGCATATACACATCATTGTAACAGAATACAGGACAACAAATGACTCTGTACTTAGTCATAGCATATTCTCATTAGTACTTAAACTTCTGTATGAGAGCACCAACAACTTGATGTGGCATGCAGGAAGAAGCTGTATGTCTCATGTTAAAACAGAGAGAGATAGAAATCATGAAGCAAAAGTACTCTGTACAAGTTTGTACTCAAAAGAAATACAGGACATGCATATTGCCAACATATATCTGCTCATATCTGAACCTCTCTATCACATCTGTATTCTCAAATTTCATTTTTCAACTAAGAGTGCAAGCAATAAGACCCTACAAGAAAGCAAGAAAAAAGGTAGAAGGTACAATTGAAATATGACTGCTATACATTTTTTCCATATCTTTTTTATATCTCCTTGCTCCCAGCAATATATGAAAACTATTTTAGATAATTGTATCAGTTAGCAACTTCTTTTGGTATTCTTACTTAAATAATACAAGGTTAAGTACAATACCATGCAGAAAACTGGCTTTGTGCCGTTATATTTAGTTCTGTGTTTCAGGATTAGAGCCCAGCTATATGAAATTAAGCAGAGTTTTGCTACAACTCTCAAAAGAGAGAGGAGTCTTTTAGTCATTATACTCTCTTTAGCAAAAAGAAGCTAATGTAAGTACACTGGAAAAGCGTCACTGGTAGTTCTCAGGCCCTAATATTCAAGTACTTAGAATCTTAGGTTACAGACCTCTGTGCAGCAGCTGATTCATTCTCCTTACAATTTCAATATTACTCTTACTGCAACATAAGTGCAAAGAAAAATATGGGATTAATTTGCTATTGTGTTTCGGGGGGGGGGGGGAGTGGCTCTCTATAAGCAAACCTTTAATAGATGCAGAGATAATGGTACTCTTCCTCCCCCATCAGGCCATGAAGAAAAGTCAAATGTAAACAAGACTAGCAATAGTAACCACAATTTTAACTGCTCTTCTGTGTGACTACTAATTGTCATATTCCAGTGGAGCTATACTATCGTGTCACTGATGATTATGTAATAGGTAATGCCTTATCAGCAAAGTGTAGGAACAATGAGGTAAATGAACAAACTATTCTGCAAAAGCCCAGGAGAACTGCTGATGTTCTGGAAACATAGTTCCACAATCTATTGGTATTTTTCAATTAAAAGTACTCTAGTTTCTTATATAGAATTAACAGACAGATCTCTTCATTCCACTATTTCCTTCAGACCTGCTCTCTCGAAACTGAGAAGAGGATATATGGAGATCTTACATTATCTCATTACTCATATGAGGTTTTACATGGCATCCACCCTAGTTGGAGGGGACAGGAATTTGTCTACTTTTACACTGTGTGATATTTTGAGTTACATTGGTCATTTGGGTAATATATATATCATATATGGTTAATGTGTCTGTCACATATGCTCTCTTTTGCTACCCAATTTCCAATAAAAGTTATGGGTAGGTTTCCAACATCTCAAATATAGATAGGTATGGACAAAGTGGGCTATTATACAATCAGAAATCTCAGATAACCAACTAACCTATTGATAGGTATGACTGTAAGGGTCAGTCAATGTAAATGTAATTGGCGTTATATGAAAATCAACAAAACCACACTGTTCTTCCTTGACCATGCACCAAGGGCATGCATGGGAGATTTTTTCTTCCTGTCCTACAAATCAAACATATCAGAATTTAATTTTACAGCCATCTGCATGTCCCATACAGTTGATATAACCCTCTTCATTCTCAAGATTATGGTTAAGGCTACTGAGTTGAAATGAAAAAAGGTAATCACTCTGCTGTTGAACAGTGAATGTTGCTCTGCAGAATTTGCAGTATAGTGTGTTTTAATCTTTACTACCTCTCTACCACAATATCTTAATATTTAATATTACTTTTACTTTCCAATATACCATATATTGCATTATTTGCCTGAAACATAAAAACCCTCGTTTTTCATCTTTTGTGGTGACTTAATAGAGCGATTTCCAACTTCTGGAATCTGACTATGATTCCTAGCTCCTCTTCTGCTTTTCTGTCAGGTGCTCTTGCTCCACCATTAACCTATAAGTCCTTGTCCTGGGAAGCCTGCATACTAGTAGATCAACCTATTCTCCAATGCACTTAAAAGCAGGCAAGAAGCAATGGATGGAAACTAATAGAGAGCCAACCTAGAACTAAGGAGAAATTTCCTGACAGTTAGAACAATTAACCAAATTGAACACCTTGCCTTCAGAAGTTGTAGATGCTCCAACACTGGAGGTTCTCAAAAAGAGATTGGACAACCATTTCTCTGAAATTATAGGGTTTCTTGCCTGAGCAAGGGGTTTGAGTAGAACACCTCCAAGGTCCCTTCCAACTCTATTATTTTGTTGTTCTATTAGTATATCAAAGAAGTCTACAATGTTTCTGCTATAGTGACCGTTATTCTTTTGCATGTTACAGTAACAGTATTATTACTAGTAATCTATGTGGAGATATATAACTTTGCATCTTGAATGGGGAATTCTCTTTTTCTGAGCAAATTTCTGCCATGAGTGTGATTGTAGTGTCTATATAGTATATGTATTTGACTGGCTGGATGATATGAAAATACTTTCCCATTGCCACATGTGGACTAATTAATTTTTCCCGTCCCTGACACATCATCATGTTTACCAATGCCATGTACCACATACACTAAAGGAATGAATGCCTGGCAAAACTGCTATGTTGACTTATTTTAATCTGCTGTTTCTTCTTAACTTTACATAGAAATATTATTACAATTTACTGATAACTTTCTGAAAGTATCTGTTTGTCAAGTAAGGAAAAGTTGTTGGATGCAGGAATGGATAAAAAAATAGAAAGTACCTAAGAGGAACTATTTTAAAGTTAAAATACTTTAGTTGAATTTTTTAGCCATTCATTTTTGAGCAGATTTATTAAGACATTCATTCTGTTAAATTTTTATTCTTTTAACTATTGCCAAAATAAACTTTTTAAAAGACACCACAGTTTTTTTGACAACAAACTTAACTTTTTTAAATAACTTCCATGGAAATCAAGTTTAGTAATTATGGATGTAGAATTATACATACACATCCCAAATATTATGATCAATAGGATATTAATTAATATCATCCCTAGAAGAAATGTATTTCAGAATTTCCATGTTTCTTCTATTTTAAATCAAAAGACATTGTATTTGTAAGTACACAGCAATATTAATACATATTTAGATCCATGTGCATCATTTTGTGTGAACTCTGTTGTCTACACAACTATAATTTAACTCCATCAGTATACTACAGATACTTCTGGTAACATATTACTCTTTTGAACCAATAATGAGGAATTAGTAAGATTCTTAAATTATCTACTGCTCAATGTTGGTCAACTTTGGTTTCATCTATTCTATATAATACTTCCTAGTTAGTCTACATAAAAGGACAATTAACAATTACCTCTACATCATCAGTTATTATTCATAATACATCTACACCCAAGTAATGATCTATATCTATCTATTCAGAACTAAATAATAACCTTGACAAATATTTTTACACAAGCATTTTTGATATTCAATTACCCAACTAAACAAAATTCAACAGGCCAGAATCATAATATAGGAACAACCTCTGCCTTAGAAAACATAAACGAAACACAATAAAATTGCATTTTTAACCTGTAAAATACAGGCAAAAAGCACTGCAACATATCTACAAATCCATCTTTTTAGGAGAAGTATCATTTTACAAAATTAATAGATGAAAGAACTATCAGGATCAACTAGCAATACCTACTCATCTTAAAACTACTCATCCCAACAACCAAAGTGCTTGTGGGACACCAACGCTGTGGCAACAAAGTGAAGAATCTGTAAAATCTTTTTCTTAGCACTGAGAAGGTTATTTAAATTGCAGTTTAATTTAAATTGCAATTTAAAACAAAGTTCATGCTTGCAGAGATACTAGAAACAGTAGCCCAATTAGAGAAGCCTAATCCATATAATCCAACATACCTAATGCAAACAAAAGTTAGCAGAAGATATATAGAATATGTATGAACATATCTAGGAGTAAATGTGTCTGATCAAAAACCTAAACAATTTTGTGACACTTTACAAAGTAACAAATTAATTACTACATAAGCTTCATAAAACAAAGTTCACTTTATTGGCCCAATTCCTATTTGAGAAAAAGGATGTCAGTATCATTCTCTCTCTCTCTCTCTCTCTCTCTCTCTCTCTCTCTCTCTCTCTCTCTCTCTCTCACACACACACACACACACACACACACAACACACTCTCTCTCTCTCTCTCTTCCTATCAGAAGTATAAATTATTAGCTGAACGCACAGAAGTTAAATACAGAATAAAGACGTAAAAAACTAATAAAGGAGAATATCTGTAACTCAGGGTTGACATGAGGGGTCCTTGGTGCTCTCTGAGTTTGCTTGTTCTCTTGCAAATGTTTCATTCCCCAAACTAGATAACATCATCAATGCTAGTCACTGCAACATCTGCAAGAAAACAAGAAAACCCAGATAGCACCAAGGACCCTTTACCTACAAAACTCCAGGTAGTCTTTGGTAATTTGAAGTTATCAATTAATCTACCTGATAGAGGTAGTGCTTGCTTAATGACTATTCATTCAGTGAGCATTCAATGTTACAACAGTGCTGAACAAATAATAAAAGTCTACAGAGATTCTCAGTCATCCAGGTCATTGCAAACTACAGGAATCATCAGCACTACTCAGGTGACCCTGAAGATACAGATAAACCTCCATATGGCCTCAACAACTCTCTGAAAATATGTAAATTGCTTAGAGAGGGCTGTAAAGCACTGTGAAACAGTATATAAGTCTAATACATAATATCCCTTCCTCCATAACCTACCCCTGCCTCCCCATTCTGGTGAGTTGGGTTTATATAACTAGGAAAATACTATCCTTCATTTAATGTGGCCCCAAACCATGCAGTTTCTTAAAGGTAACAACCAGCATCTTGAATTGGACCCGCAAGTACTTATATCCCAAGTATTGTTTACTTCCATTGGATTTTCTTCAACTTCCTGCCTTCATAATTACTTTTCACTTTATACCCTGATCCCTCCACTCCTGTTTCCCTGTGGTTGCATTTTATCTGCACAGTGACCATATGCTGGTTTTGTGTCTGCTGTTATTCTCTATGGTGGTCACTGCTGGATTTCACTGTTTCTTACTGTGGGCTTTCATTCATTTAAATGTGTTTCTGTGGTTCCCTTACTTGTTTGTTTAGATATTTGTTTTTATAAAACTGCTAGTGAGGCTGCCTTCCAAGCCAAAGAAAGTAGAAATAAATAAATTAGGGGAACATTAATTGGTGTATTAACTGGGACTAATTGATCGAATTTCCTGCCCATTAGGGCAAGTTGTTTGCAAAAAACTATTGCAGTACAGCAAGTATCTCATCCTGGAACTGATGTGGAATGTGGATAGAATCTGCTATTTAATTTCCCACCATCTCATTTGCTGAGGTAGTAAGAGCAACTACCGCTGTTCAGTGTTCCCTCAAGAGTCATAATGGGGGAAAGACAGAGAAGCACACTGACAAATATAATTTTTCACCGGCTTTCCTACTTCCAGAGGAAGTTCAGTTTGTAGCAAACTATTTATATGGTGGTGATGTTTTTTCTTGGCTATTTTCTTTCAGAGAGTAATTAGGATAAAGGAAGAGATGGTTTTGGATAATTCATGGCATCAGGCTATTTTGTGACAGAATCCAAATTGTGTTTTTTGTTTTTGTTTTTCCTGAGACAGTGCCTGTCAGCCTTGGAAGCCATATTTGTAGAAGGCCTCTGTGGCTGCCACATTTTAGTGCCTGGGAAATTGGGAGGGGG
>JANHFL010005369.1:191922-205225 GCA_032468155.1 Oxyrhabdium leporinum
TCTCTCTCTCTCTCTCTCTCTCTCTCTCTCTCTCTCTCTCTCTCTCACACACACACACACACACACACACACAAACATAAAATAAACTAATCAGGAATACCAACAAAAATAATGGTTAATACTTTAATAATTTGCTTTCTACTCAAAATCTCAATATGCTTATCCTAAGTAATTTGGTGGCAGATTAACTAGGGGGGACAGAAAAAACAACTAAGATTATATATATGTTTGGAGACCCACATACTTAAGTCTAGTTATTCATGGTGAGATCCTTTCTTATAAACTCTGATATAAAACATTATTTTGAGATGACTCTAGCGTTAAAATATTCCCATCAAAATTTAAAAATTACCCATATTGTTTGTATTGTTGTTATATCCAAGTTTAATATGTAACAACAAGGACTATAGTATACAAAAGTTTTGTAATCTTAAACACTGGGTTTTGTATCATTTTCAAAGCCAATATACAGTTTGAAATACCATAGAACTTTCCTTTGAGTAATAAGTGTTATTAAACTTTTAATCAAAATATCAGACATCCTAAGGCACTCAAGTTTATTTTTTCCAAATTTCTAAAATCTAGTTAAGACTGTGCCTCCTTATGTCAGGCATACTCTGTTTTTTAATATTTTGTATGTTGCCTTGAAGTAGAAAAGTCCCTTGATCCCACTAGCATTTCTAAACATATTGTCTACATACATGCTATTTAAAAAAAATAATATTAAAATTATTTCTAAAGTAAAGGTAAAAGGGGTGGTGCTCACCTCTGTTTCTTAGGTGAGGGATCCAGCATTGTCCAAAGAACGCTGTTACCTTCCCTCTGAAGTAGGCATTTCTATTCACATTTGCATGTTTTCAAATTGCTAGGTGGGCAGGAGCTGGCGCAAGTAACTGAAGCTCACCCCACTGTCTCCAACCCGGGCTGTCAGCTTTCCAGCTGACAAGCTCAGCGTCTTTAACTATTGAGCCTGTATGCTCCTTGAAAAGTATTTCTATAGGGGCCATATAATCAGATTTGTGGTGTTCAAAAATATAACAACAATATAATAAAACCCTCCCAATGCAAAATAAAATACCTCCTGCCAAAACATAAAAGGAACAGACACAGCTAAATCACCATTAAGCTTTGAAAACCTGATTGAAAAAAATGTTTTCACAGCTCTGTAAAATGTCAGCAATGATGGGGCTAGGCACCTTTCTGGGTAATGTATTCCAAAGCAGAGGAGCTACCACAGCGAAGATCTGGCTTCTGGTCCATGACCCCCTTAGGTCCTAAGGGGAGAAACCTTGAGTATTATTACTAACTAAATAACCTTCACTATATTTCAGTTTGTTTTAGAACCAGAAAAATTCCTTACTGCCCACAAATTATTTCCCCAGCACTCTAGAACCAAGAATGTCATTCTTTCATTTATCAAAGCATAACATATAGACTGCTAAAGTCATTCATACATTTTAAAAGACTCATGGTCTTTGTATCTTTTATTATTTGGAATGGAAAATACAAGTCAAGTAGAGATTAGAGTTACCAGCCATTTTATCATTATTTGCTCACTTATTATGTAATATTGGGTTTTCAATTCAATTGTACAGAATGTGAAGGATGTGTGTTTGTGGTTTATTTTTATAGTTATAATGTACACTGAAGACGGCATTTAATTTCATTGTACAAGGTTCAATGACAATAAACTAAACTAAACTAAATTAGTAGAAGCAGCATCCCTCAGGTTGCTGATAAATAGAAAACTCTCAATTATATAGTCTCATAAATGATCTCAGTTCCATAGCATCAGAAGTAGGCTGCACTTGCTTTGGCAAGTAGTTCGCTGGTCACTCGCACGCACCACTTTGGGGCTGAAACTAAGCTACAGAGGCAGCTGATGGATTAAAGCAGCTCTGATGAATACAACAGGGGCAGCGTGGAGCTCACCTGTGCAGCGTGGGCAGGAGAAATTAGTTATTAAGTGAGTTATTTAGGGATAGCTTAGCAAAAGGGCGGGTGGCTGGGCCCAACCAGAGATCAGAGCTAGAGGTTCGCCTGAACCTCTGCGACCATGCAGCAGCCCACCCCTGCATAGCATGTCTTAAGCCAGTAAATAGCAGAATATGCCTGAAACAATTCTGATATGTATTTTTTACTTAAAAGATATAACACAAATTGAAAATTCTACTTCTAGGATTAAAGGAAGGGAAATGGCAGTCATAAAAAATAATAACTAATCAATAACAAGTCAGCAACTATGAAACTCTATTTTAAATACACCAGCTTGTTTAGAACAATTACATTTGATCCAACAGTTCAACAAAAAATAAATTTGATGAATAACTAAACTTCAAATTTAGTATTCCCTTACTGAATCATGCTGGCTATAATCCTAATCTACCATAAATATTAATATGACATACTTTTTAACTATATAATATGATATTAAAAGGTACTCAAGACATGAATATATAGAATACCCAATTTGTTCATAAAACATTTTATCAATGGTTGATGGATATTGCAAAGGAAAGGAATATTCCAACCTTTACTAGTTTCATTGTGATATTTTCACTTCTCCTAGCCTATGCTTCTATGGGGAAATTTGCATCACACCAAAACATTCCAAGCATCTATAATGCCAGTCATACTTTTATCATTGAGTACTTTAGAAACATGTATCAATACCCATGCTAATATCTACTTATAGAGATCCATCAAAAGGAGGATTAGGTGCACTTACAAAAAGCATTTTTGTTATGTCATTCATTCATTCACTGCACTACCCTTAGATGAACAATGAACAAAAATGTGGTGTGAAGAGAAATAAAAAATGCTTATAAATAATGTGGCTAGCATATGTAATACTCTTCACTATAAATTTGCTATTTTTGCCCTGTGGCTTGCAGATGTTAAGTATATTTATCTGTGACACTTAGTAGTAGCAAAACCCACTATCTGGAAAGACAGCCAGTGTGATATGATAGTTAAGGTGTTGGACTAGGTCAGATGGCAAACCTTTTCGGCACCAAGTGCTCAAACGAAACACGTGCGTGCATGCCAGAGCACTGGAAACCGAAGACCAGCTGGCAAAGGCGTATGTGCCCACAGAGGGCACTCTGCGTGCCACCTCTGGCACATGTGCCATAGGTTCGCCATCATGGGACTAGGTCAATGAAGTCCCTATCTACCTAAAGAATGGAAGCACACCAGATAACTTTGGGAAAACATTTTTTCTCAATCCAATATATTGCACAGAATTGCTCTTGCAGATATAAAATGAGATTCTTATTTAAGTTACACTGAGTCATTGAAGAAAGAGGACATAAGTTTAAAAATAAATAAAATCATGTAAATATGTTCAGCTTAAGAATAGGATGTCTCTTTCTGAAAAGCACTTTACAACCACAAAGATCCTTTTGTAACATAAAGCACAATTGTTTACCTGAGAATTAGGTGAAAAGAAGCCACTGTACATCTGTGTAACTTGAAAAATAATAAGATTTATATAATACAGGTAAACCTCTAATCAATAACATATGTATGTGATTAGGAATTGAGGTGGGAAAAGTAAGCTTTAGAATCTAGGTTGATCATACTACGACACAAGTATCAACAATATAAAGTTTATATTACTACAATTATTCAAACACATGAAAATGAAAGATTGTTCAAGCTCTTCCTCAAAAGGTTTAAAAATATTGTTAAATTTATTAAATAAATACATGAATAATATTTCTCCCTCTTTAAGCTTTCTCCATTCAGGAGCTCTGAAATTTCCTTGTAAATGAGTATTTACAAAGAACAATATTAAAAGCCACTTTTATTTTCTAATATTGATCCAATAGTATGCTTCACTATCACACTATATGAAAATCCCAAGAATTCAGTGGATATGTCTGCTTTAATAAAGAAGAATCTGAAACAACAAAACTCATTCAGAATTATTGTTAGAATATTACAACATTCAGATACATTCTTGATTATATTCCTAATATATAAAAGCCATTCAGAAAATACTAGGACCAAATATTTTAAGCTAAATCTATTAAAAAACCACAGTACAAAACTGAATTTTCTAATAATGTTTTAGAGAGAAGAAAATACAAAGTGAACACCCAGATTAAAGAAAAGACAAACACATGAACTCTCAGTCAAGGATGCTTATTGTCTCAGTTTAGACAACTGGGTATAAAATTGCAATTGTAATGGTTCTATTTTGTTCTAGGTTTCAAACTCCTAAAAAGGCATCTTAATGTTCAATCTCTGTAATAGCATAAATCAAGTGCCTCAATTTATTGATAAAATATATTTTAAGAATTACGGATTCTTTAATCTTGTTATTTAGACTGTTTAGAAATAAAAGTACAAAACTGCAAAAAGTAAATACACAAAAACTATATATGTGCAAACCTAAGAAATTCTATACAAGAATTTCCAGACTTTCTGATAATTCAATAACTGTTTCTACACTATGGTTGTGAACTCTGCAGCTTCCAACGGAAAGTCAATCTAGGACAACCAAAAACAACTGTACCAATAGAATTGCATTTTCTCAATCAGAATAATTTTTCAGCAGATTGATTTCAAATTATTAGAACCTGCATATCATAAAACATTGCAGCTCCTTCTTAAATTGACAGGGGTGGGAGATAACGTCTCATATTTATGTTACAAACTCCAAAACTCTTCTTTTTTAAAAACAATGGTCACAATTCATAGAACTGGATTTCTAAAGTAAAGTACAGTATTATCTTCCAGTATAAACTACCACGTAATATGTAAATGTATTTTCAATATTTTTTTAAAAAAACAAAGAAATCACCATGACAATTCTATTTTTTTTAAAAAAACATGAAGTCTCTGAAGAAGGGTACAAGACCAATTGACTAGGATTAAAACTGAATATTTAAAAAGCATTTCAGAAATCATTTGAATGTTTTTAAAAAATCTATATTTATGTGCAACTAAACCAATATTTGACCAGCAATATGCTTGATGACAATGTGTACATAGTCTTTAAAATAATAGTATGTCACTCTCCAAAGAGCAAGAATGCCATTTCCTTATTATTAAAATGAAGTTTTTAAAACCCATTACTTTATATTTTCTTAGGAAAACAATTAAAATACTAATATTAATTACTATTAATAAAAAGCTTGCAACAACTATTTGTGCACCCTGTGCACCTGAACTTTAATGCTGGTAGAACTAGAAGGCAATTCAAAAACTTCAAACATAAAAGCCTTTCAGCTGGCAAGAGAACACAATTTTACTATGTTTTAGAAAGTGACGATATTTTTTACCTTCACATAAATTGAAATACTGTTCAAAGCTTAATGCCACTGCTTCAAGAGACCTGATGGCACTTACCGCAAGTAATACTGCTTTAAAGCGAAGGCAGCGTTAGAACAACTTCTGGGAAAGTTAAATGCTTCCACTATTTCTCCCCACTGATTCTTCTCAGATACCTGTCAAAAACAACACACGGAGATGCACAAATCCACACACAGACACACAATGTCGTTGAAAGCCACCATCAAAAGGGCTGCCATGAAACAAACAAATATGATAAAGATTAAAAAAATGACAGGATCTGGATTTCCTATTCTTACTGACAGTCACCGGCGATACAATATTGCTCTTCCCCTTGTATTTTACATTTCTTTTATAGAGTGAGAAGGTGAACTGATTTTATTCTGTGGAGAGGTTTGTTTTTGTCTTCGCTGCCTGGACAATAACCAATCGGGAGTTGCTCTGATGCCTGCTTTTAAATCCTCCCGCGGTCCGTTAAAACCCGAAGAAGTTGAAAATGAGCCAAGGAAGCCTCGGTGGGGGCCGCCCCCACCAGCTAAGGGTGCAGGAAAACCGTCCCGCTGAGTCTCCCCCCTCCGCAAGCTCGACTGATACAGAGAGGCCTTTCTTTTGAGGCCTACATTTCTGTCCCTAGTCTTGAAGCCTAAAGATGGCTATTTGATTACACATCGTCTTGGCTGCCCCTTTTGTTATTTCTCCCCGGAAGGGGCTCCAAGGACGGCGCCAAAGCCCCCCCTCCACACACACACACACGGCAGCGAGGATCATTTCCTAGCCCATGCTCCGTGCGATTATCGATGTTAAACATGCCCGCTAATTTTGAGTTCCACTAAAACTGCACTCAGACTCTGCGCGAGGCGCGCACACACATACACACACACACAAAAACAAGCGGAAGAAACTGCCTCCAAACACAGCCTCCTCCACTCGCCTTCTCCCCAGAAAAGGAGGGAACGAGCCAAATATCGAGGGCAGAGGGAAAGGGGGCACGAGAAGCTGCCTTCGGTATCCCTGAATCCCCCCTTTTCGGCTCTTCCTCAACAAGGCCGAGCCGCCAACCTACCTTGCCTGCTTCCCTCTTCCATTTCCCTCCTTCCCAAGCCGGCTTGAAGAACAGCCGATCCCGACCCCCCGCCGACCGCCTTTCCCCCAGGGTCGGAAGAGAGTTTCGAGAGGTGGTTAGTGGGAGGGAAAGCCAAAAGAAAACTTCCACTCACCTTCCCAAATCCGCCTAAAGTGGTGACTCGGGTGTAGAGAGCGTGAAGATCCAGCTCCTTTCCACCCACCACAGGGATCTTCTTAAAAGGAGACCTGGCAAAAGAGAGAGAGAGAAAGAGAGAGAGAGAGAGAAACAACTTGTCAACTCTGCCCCCCCCTTTTCTCCCCTCGCAGGGGGCCGCTTCGTCCTTCAGGGCAGAGGCTGGAAGTTAAAAATCGGTCGGTTTAAACAACCTCCCCCACCACCATCCCCATTTTTCTTACCCTCTGCTGTGGTGAAACTGCCGCAGCTCGTCCAGAAAAGCGAGTCCTTTTCTCCGATGGTCTGGTTGGTTTTTACCGGCCGAGTTTGCCATTTCCCCCCCTCGGATTTAAAAGATTTGGGTTTTGTCTCCTTAAAAAAAGCCAATAGAAAAACAACAACAATCCGCGGCTCCTCCTTGCCTTTAAGAGATCCAGGTTCCTGTACGCGGCCGGGGATCAGCCATGGAGAGGGGCTTGTTTAAAAAAAAGAAAGAAAAGTTTAAAAGGAATAAGGGAAGCCGGAGAGTGGTAATTGCAAGTCCTGTCTCCACACAACGCACAGGGAGGGAGAGGGGCACCTCTCGGTAATTCTTGCTGCTGCTGCTGCTTGCCGCCGCCGCCGCCGCCGCCTGCCTGCCTGCCTGCCTGCCTGCTGCTCTCAACACCACAAGCCCAACCAAGCCAGCCCGCACATGAGACTCAACATGGTGCTGCTGGATCACACAATGAATTGGGTTAGTGTTGTGGTAGGGTGGGGGTTGGGGAGGCTGGAGTGAGGTACTGACAGTGTATGTGTATTACAGACGCGAATCCATGAAATCTCCCCTCTCCCTCGCTCTCTCACATACAGGCGCGCGCGCGCGCACACGCATATATACACACTGTACGGCGGCGGCGGCGGCGGTAGCAGCAGCAGCAAGATTCACTTCTCTTCAGACAAAAAGATCTGAGGCAGCCGTGCTGCTGCCTGGGCGAGAGCGCAACACAGCGAACCCCGGCGGTCAGCCGAGGCACTGCAAAAAGCAGCTTCGAAATGGCAAAAAACAGGCCTGCCAACGAGCAGTTCCTGGCGGGGAACAATAGGCTTCTCTCGCGGCTAAGGGCTCATCTGCAATGTGCCGCAAACTTCACACAAAGCCGGGCGGAAACAGAAAAGGCAGGAGAGAGGATGGGCTACTACCGGTTGTTCCAGGGTTAGGGGAAGAGGAAATGTTCCATTCTTCCAAACTTTAACCAGATGGAATACTTACTGAAAGATTAAAAAAAATAGGCGGGGAAGAGGAAGACTAGGTATTTTTGAATAAATATAGCCACTGTGTTTCTTTAAATAGTAATATCCTTCTCTAATAGATTTTAGAAAATTTAGGTAAAGGTATATTTTTAGTGAAGTTATTTATAATGCATATTCCCGTCTATTTTCACAAATCATCTAAAGTAATCATTGGATAATTCTGACACCTAGAGTTAAGAGTGATTCATAAGAAATATTAAAAAGTTTAATGCGATTTCTTGAGACTCACTAAAATACATTTCATGATTAAAAAGTTACAAAATATATTTAGAAATTACCTATATATTAAACCAAACACATGTGATAAATAGAGCATAATGATGAAGACTATCAATTTAAATCTCATCCTGGCAGTGAATACTAATTCATATTAAGGAAATCTGTTCTGGAGTTCTACCTCCTGCAATGAATCCTTGAAATATTGTAGAGTACTGTAGAAGACAGATTCCCTTAGGCAGTGGTAAAATATTTGTTGAGGTAATTCATGCTATAAATGATAATTATATTGTTTATATGTGTATGCAGAGAGTGTCCAGTAATCATATAGATATTATTGGTAAAAATTATAGTCAAAGCTCAAGGTTTCTTAATGCAAACATGCTGTGGGTCTTGAATGTTGCATACCTAATCATGTTCTATATAAGCAAAAGAGAGATTTAGGAGTCATAAAAGATAAATGTTGGAGGAATTATAGCAGGGAGAGCATGTGCTCTCTCTCTCTCTCTCTCTCTCTCTCTCTCTCTCTCTCTCTCTCTATGCTGCTAAACCACATCTCCTAGCATCCCTTGCTATGACCATATTGGCTTGGACTCAATAACTTTTAGAAGGCTATAGGTGCCTCACCTTGATTTATAGCAATTATAATATAGTGTGTGATTATGTACAATAAGAAGGGAATTTGTTTTTCAGAATGAATAAGTGATTGGAAAAGAAGGAAAAGCATGTAAACCAAAGTTTTAATCTTATACACAACTGCCTAGGATTCAGTTTCAATTGCTTCACTGACTTCAATGTGGCAATATATAGGAATAGTATAATTGATCTGAAGGAGAATATAAAGAAAAAACAATCACAATAGTGGCTCAAATTAGAACCTGTATGTATGGAATTGAAGAATGTTTTTGTTCTCTTAGAGCAGGGATGTCAAACTGGCGGCCCGCGGGCCAGATGCATCATGTGCAGGCCACTCCCACCCTGTGAAGGGAAAAAAATGTCACAAAATGTCATGTGATGGCAACTTGACTCCAGCAACTGCAATTTGGTTTAAAAACTGATTCCAGTAGTTTGTGAACTCAAAAGATCCTGGCAAAGATACCAATAATAAATGAGAATATTTGTAGCTCAGGGGTGGGTCCTTGGTTCTCTCTGAGCTTATTTTCTTACAGATGTTTCATTACCCAAACTAGGTAACATCTTCATGATAGTAAAGCGTGATGTTGCTTGGGTAATGAAACATTTGCAAGAAAACAAGCAAGCTCAGAAAGCATCAAGGACCCAGCAAACATACCAATATTCCCTTTAAAATTTAGATTGCACTTCTTCAGGAAATTAAGTCAAAATTTATGATTTTTCAGTTCGATTGCAGTTTCATATTGAAAACGAGAAAATTATGAAATAAGATGCTTGGTAAGAATTGTCTTCGACATATTGCAGCGAAACCCTTTAGGAGTACATACCAGCTTTTTAAAAAATGCTATAAATTATTGTATAATTTCTACATGAAACGTTGCAGAAATTTCTAGCGACAGTATTCAGGCGGAGGTATCTCCGCTTTTTAACGTAATAATTATTAACCTGCAGAAATGCTCAACATCAACCTAGTACTGTAAAGTGACCGGTGACCGATAAAAACGGAAGCTCTATCATTTCGGGACAGTCAACAGTCCTCGAATGACTCAAAAACTAGGGGTCTCCCTCACCAGTTTGGCAGAGGTGAGTGAGTCAGTTTAAATTTGTGTACTCTAGCGGCAGGAGCAGCCAAGGCAAAGATAGGCAAATTGAGCACGAGTAGAAAGGTTTCCGTGGCTGAGCGCAGCAGTTGCGCACATCCCTTACGTAAGTGTCAGCTGGGGATTCCCTGGAGGAGGTCATTTTAACTCAACCATTCAAAGACCCCAGCAGCCGTTCCAGCGCAACTGCCTTACTGCTACTCGCAACCTCGGGCCGAGGAAGCTGCAGCAGCGGACCCCATGCCAAGGACCGCTTGAGGCGCCTCTTCACAAAATGGCGGCGCCCACGGGAAGAGAGCCCCATTTTGTGCCCGTAGAGCTGTCAGCAGAGACGGGCTCTACTTAAGGGGGCAGGGGAGCAGAAGGCGGTGGCCAGTTCACGAAGCGAACGACGGAGGGAGGGACGAGAGGCGCTTCGTAAGAGCTCTCGCCCGGCCCTTCAACAGGGCTTTACGTAAAATCCCGAGAGCCGAGGCAGGCGGAGCTAGCAAGTGAGAGCCACCCGGAGATTGTGAGCAATCAGTTGTGCTCCCGCCGGTCTTAGATAGGACTTATTCTTGCTTGGGAGTCGTTTGGGTTGGCGGCTCCTTTGTTTTCCTTTTCTCTTTGGATGCGTGCCTTTTTTCTTTGCCTTGTGGAATTTTCTTAATCCGGCAGAAACTCGTCAGCCTCGCGATCGGTGGCTTCCGCCGCGACGTAGGTCTGGGGGAATTGGATGCCGGTCACAACAGTGGGATGAAATAAGCGACTGTCTTGTGCTATTTTCTGGCTTGTTTTCTTTCATACCTCGGGTTATTTCAGCTTCTTCTTAACTAGATCAGCCTGTGTAACTTTTTCCTCCTAGTTCTTTTCCTTTCCAAAGCTGCGTCTTTCTTTTCTAAAGGATGGATGAGTGGTTTTAGATCATGCTGTTACGTTGGGAACGAATCTCTGTTTCTTTGGGGTTTACTGCTCCTTTCTGAATATATCCCTTTGTTCGAATGATGCTCCCCAAGTTGCAATGTTGGCAAGCTTGTAAGATGTAATTGCACCTGTGTAAGAATCTCATTTCTCTTTGTCAGTATTTTTAAAGGTTTGGTTTTTTAAATAAAAAATAAAAAGCAACATAAAACCCTTGATCTTTGCTTATTACAGTGCTAATCATTATCTCTCCACCCTAATAATAATTTGTAAAGAGTAAAAAATAATTGGAAGTTGCTATATTGTTGGGAAGTGGTATGAAATCCACCTAATATATGGGATAAAGATCTTTATCCCATAAAGATATTAAAATGAAAGGTTATGAAGGGCCTTAGATTGTATGAAAGGATATAAATTTTACTTGATTTGGTGTTAGTATGAAAATAAAAGCTAATTTGGAATATTGGCTAAGAGGTATATTGTTAATTTCTTACCAGTGTTATCCTTGTTATAATTTACAGAAATATATGGATCACAGATACTTTGCCTCAGTCTTATTATGTTTAGTACTGTATAAGGGATAATATGAAAAAAACCCCACTGAGGCTGCTTTCCTAGTAAGAAACAGTATCTACTTTTCATTGTTTTATGAAAATATCTGCTACTTTCTGCTTGCAATTTACCTGTTTTAAGTGCCTCTTGGTTTTATTCTGAGGTATGGACTGTTCAGAGCCTGTTTTTGGGTGTTTGATGACTGTTTTTAAATATGCTTGCTTTATGAATAATGAACCTATGAAGTTTGCTTCTATGTAGCTCATATCACGTATGTTACTCGTGCTGGCTTCAGTATGGTTTACTCCAAGGGAAATATGCAGAAGATATGCACTTTTTCCTAGAGTTACTATATGCATCTTAAAGACATCTAGTTTTTGTAGGTATTTTATTTAGTTAGGAGGTAGAATGCCATTGATAAAGCATCTTTTTATACTAGCAAAGCATTCCCTACTTATGTAACCTTGTTAAAAACTTGAAAATGCTATTTTGGAGAACTTGGCTGTGAGTCAATTTTTTGTACACTTAAATAAATTGTAATGTACTGTGTATAAAAGGTAAGTAATTAAATAAGTTGAACTAGATAGGTAAACATAGGATTGATCTGCTTAGAAGTAATCTTACTTCCTGAATCTGATGATTGTTATTATTTTTCAATGGTGAAAACATCTGGCCCTTTTGGCTAATAATAAAAACCTATGCATTGGGTTATGTTTAAAAAAATCCTTTGATTATGATGATATCTAGATGATAAATGTAGCTATATAAGTTTGATTGCTGAACCACTAGAATGCTTTTGTTTACAAATTTTCTTATGTGATCTTTATGTACTCTTATCTTGATTAAGCTTGAACAATATTGTTGATATAAGAGTAAATAAATAAATCTTACTGTTAACTGGGGGACCTGTAGGAACTGAAATTTGTTCATGGGATATCAGGAGGAGATATTTTCTTAAATAATTAAGGTATATCATAGTTTCTTCAAGACTTTGTATTGGGCTAAATTACTCCCAACAAACAAGGGATAATCGCTAAAGGTTAAGGGCTGTTATATTTTATCATATATGCCTCTTGCACTATTGACCATTAACAAGAGATTTTTTTTCTTCTGTTCAATCATGTCCAATTCTTGGAGACTGCCTAAACAAGTTCCTACAGTTTTCTTGGCAAGGTTTTTCAGGAGTGCTTGTCATTGTCTCTTTCCTAGGGCTGAGAGAAAGTGACTGCCCCAAAATCACCCAGCTGGCTTTGTACCTAAGGTGGGATTAGAATTTACTGTCTCCTGGTTTGTAGCCTGATGTCCTACAACTACATCAAACTTATTCTCCATTAATAGTATAGCTTGGGTTACAATAAAAATTAAGTTTGTCTCAAACTTTTAAAAAAATATTTTTGACTTGAAAAGTGAGGTAGCTTTAAATTCTTGGATCAAAAGTCTAAGAAAAAAATGAATTTTCTTTGTGAAGCAACCTTTAACTATGATATTAGTTTTATTAAGGTCATTAATGAGAGATTCTATTGGCTTATTTTTTGCAAAGCAATTGCAATAGTCTAGGTTGACTAGTATTACTTTTGTTAATGAAGGAAGATTGTATAATGGAAATAAGATTGGCTTTGAAAATATATGAAACATTAATTTCACTTTACATGACTGCTATGTTTTCTGGACCAAACATCTTATTTAGAATCATGGAAAAATAGGCAGGTAGCAAAATTATAAGTACAATTGCCTTTCACTAATGTATCCTAAGCCTAACTAGTCATTGCAGCTCAATACTGAGAACTGATTTTCAATCTTTTCTTATTGTGTAATTATTAAAAAAAAAGGCAGCAGGAAAAGATGACTTTTTGTTTGTTTTATTTCATCCTGCAACATGATGGAAATATTTTGGCCATCTATTTTAAACAGACTGCTTTCATCAATATGTCATAGAAATCCATATTGTAAATAAGAACATCTGTCTCTACAGTCTGCATTAATTTTCCTATCCCTTAAAGTTCACTGCCTATAAATACAGTCATTGTTGAGTTTAATGTGAACATCAGTGACTTGTTCTGTATCAGTT
>JANHFL010005369.1:205325-218475 GCA_032468155.1 Oxyrhabdium leporinum
AGTTACTTAATGCCATTATCTATAAAGCATCTACTAGACTCAGTCTTAAATATGTTTAGAAAAAAGTTTTATTGAACTTGGTAAAACTTTCAAGATAACATATCATTTACAACAATTTTAGAGCTGTGCCTTTGAGCTAGTATTGACAACTGATGACTGCCCGAATCTACATTTTTCTTAGCAAGATTTTGGAGGTGGTTTACCATTGCCTCTTTCATATGGCTGAGAGAATAACCGGCCCAAGGTCACCCAGATGGCTTTGTGCCTAAGACTAGAACTCACAGTCTCTTAGTTTCTAGCCTGGTGTTTTGACTATTATATCAAATTAGCACTTTTGGAACTTTTGAATTTTGCTCTTATTAGATATTGAAATACTTTAAATTGAAACAATGCAAATCAATTATGATGAATAAAAAATGAAAGATATTGTTAAGTAAATTGAGATGTAATCATAGCTCTAAAAAATAATGTCTGAATTAATTATTATGCACATTGAGTTAAAACAAATTGTTAAGCCTCTCTAGTGTAGGGAGCTCTACAGGTAGTCCTCCACTTACAACTGATTCTTTAATAACCATTCAAAATTATGGGGGACTTTAAAAAAGCTACTTACAATTCATTCTCAAAATTACTTCGCATCTGGTTTGCAATTATGACAGGTTGCAGCATTCTGTGGTCAGAAAATGGCAAAAACCACCATGCTGGACACATGGTGTCTTGACTTGTGACTGCAATGACTTATGACTAAATTCTGGGCTCCATTATAATTATAAATGGAGAATTATCTGTGTATTTTTATATTTTTGTAAGCTTATACATTGTTGGAAATACTCATAAAAATGTTCCCTCTGGGTAAATAGAAAGTCCTCCAAAATGTTTCAGATGATACAAATCATACTTAATTTAAATTAACATAGTTTGCTCACTATATGTACTACTTTTAAGTGGGAAAATTAGTACTAGTTTGTTATTTTGGCACATTTCTTCTTTAATTCATTGATTACAATCACCTTTATTCAAATCAATCCACCCTGAGTAAGTGCAGAAAACAGAAAATACAACTTCCCTATCAGGATGTTGAAGGAAGAGGGGAAAAAAAGTTTAAACTATTATGTAACTGCCCTTACAAGGAGCAAAGTGGCACTTTTTTTCCGGGAAAGAGATTCAAATCACAATCCCTCCTGATTCATTCTGGTAAAATGGATAGGAAAACCAGTAAATTGATACGGTGCACATTATAGTGTTTTGAATAATTCCCTTATATATTGCAGTTTTACTGCATGGAAATCTATCTAGTTGGAAATCTTTTAGTTTTGGACATCATTAAGAAAGTCTACTGCTATGAAACTCAAAAAGACAGCTCAAGGCTAATTTCATTGTCGTGCATATCAATCATTTGAGCATAACTCCCTTGGAGTAATGAGACTTGGATTTGAATAGACATATATAAGCTAGTAAAGATTTTATCCTGCCCTGAAGAAGAAGTTGGCTTTTGTTACTACTAGCAATTACACTTGGTTCTCAGCAAAAAGCAGGACACTTTCTATATTTTCAATAACTGGGAGGATGCTGAAGCAATGTACTATACCAACAACTGCTTCAGAAGTGACATGATACAAAAATGCTAACAGTTTCAGTTTATCCAATGATCTGGTTGTTTGTTTGTTATGGATCCTGGGAGTATATTTGGAATAGTAAAATCTACTCTTTGATATTGTGAAATTATTTAGTAAATATTAAAGGTAAATTGTACCCCTGGTCTTGCTATGGCCCGTAAGTTTCTGATTGAAGGAAAGAAGCATAGCAGAGCTTTAATTCCCAGAATATATTTTAAGTGCTGTGGCATATACAAGTAGGAACAGTCAGCCTGAATTTTCTTTGATAATCATAAAAAGTTATAAGGCAGCAATTCAATTGCTGTGATTACAGTAAGAGGGCTAGTTCTAATCAACATTATTTTAAAACAGCTAAAACTATTTTTTATTTTTGTGAAGTCTCAGTATTTTTGAATGCTAATAGATTAAAACTTGCCAAATTCAAATTTCTGTGAGACCTATACTAGTAATAATAGTAGAGGAGCAAAGCCTTACAAAAATAAATGAATAACAAAGCAGTCTACAGCTTTTGTAAAAAAAAATAGTAAGGTAATTAAATGTTTGTTTTTGATACTGTGAAAAAGGCAATACTCACGCTGTTCTAGGTTTAGTAGTTAACTTCCCCTTCAGTTGTTCATCGAGTCTGGCTTTTTATTTATTTTCACACTGAAGAGATTATTCCTTCTTATCCTGGATAGGAACCCATTCATTTTATGCTACTGCTGGCTGGCACGCTGCCTTCCCTTCTTAACAGTCCCAACTGCCATGGAACAGTTTTAGATCACCATTCCATTTTCCTTCCCAAAATGGCATTTTCAAACAAGCTTCTTCCTATTTTAATAGTAATTAAGTTTGAGTCCTTTGCATACACTGTTTTGTAAAAATTATACCAATAACTGCTGCCTTGTAGCTGTAAGCTGGTAAAAAATTTATTACTATAGCAGAGAGATTTTATTTTAATTCCAACAAAACAGGGCAGTATACCATGCTTGAGAAAGTAATGTACTTAGCTAGGTGAGTAACTACTCTGCTTTGTTTTCAATTATGAATTGGGTTACATGCAAAATGAATTGATGTACCTTGTCCTTCTGGAGCTAATATTACTAGAAAGGTTGTCTCTTTAGAATGTCAAGAGGGAACTTTTTGGTTTGAAGTAGCTGGTCCTGAAAAATCTGTTGACCAAATTTCATTTAAGGGAAAATTTGAATTATGTACCTGTTTTCTATGACATGTTGCAGTGTTACTGTAATATCAGTTGTTTTTCCAGAAGCTGAAATTTCCTTTTTACCTGACATAAATTTTTCAGTTTTGTCATTAAAGTCCTATGAAAAATGTAGATATATTATTTGGCTGTTATTTATGGATTTGATTGAAGAGTGCCAAACAGATTTGTGTCTTCTAACACTATAAATGTTCAGTGGATTCTAATTGGTATTTATAAAAATTAATACTGAACACATAGTTTAAAGGCAGGTGTGTTGGCATATTTTTAATTTACACACATGCGCGCGAAACACATATATTTGGTTTACATACATTGATATGTTGTATAACAGAAATGAGCATTGTGTAATAATATGAAGCAAAAATATTTTTTTAATTTAACTTATTATTTTATACTCTTAAAGAAACAGACATTATTAAACTGTAGTAAATGATACTGAAAGACCAGATATATCTGCCATAGCTAGTTTTATTAGAAACAAGGAAATAAAATCCTTGCTTCTTTCCAGATGGTTACTTTGAAAGAAATTAAAGCAGACTAAATACCAGGAGAAATTATATTTTTTTAGTATTAAAATCAAAGGCAGTTCTAAATAGTAAGACCTGAGATGACAGAAGTATATAGCTTCTTTACAGTGTTAGCAATCAAGCTTCAAATTATGTGGCTTTATCATATACTTTTAGTTAAAATATTTCTATGAAGATCAGAATCTTCATAGCCCTAATGAGGATTAGTAATTTAGTCAGCAAATTATTCATTGCCTCTTCTCTTCCTGTTAGCAATATTTTTTTTCTATATTTTTCTATATTTCGGCAGAATTTCAACACAGTATTTCAGGTGAAACCAACCTAAAGTTCACATGAAAATTATACAGTTGAAGTAAAATATGAATGTACACAGTATTTATAGTTTGAAATCAAATTAATCTTGAAGTATTAAAATGTATGCTTCCATCAATGCATGACATAATAGATTGAGTTAACAAAATTAGTTGGATTTTGATAAGATTAAAACTATCCCTTCATTTTTTTAGAGTGAGCTACATCTAATAATTACAATATTAGAGTTACATTTAATAGTGATTTACTGTTTTTACTAATGACTTACACTTATTAAATATTCACAACATATTTAATATACAGTACATTGCTTTTAAGTGCTACTGTGTTTTGGGGAGGAGAATTGTTATTTGGAGAGTTATCCTCTCTTGGTCCTTCAGTAGTCTCTCCTTCACATTCTTTGTCTTGTTAGTGCTGGTGTTTAATGTAGCAATCTCTCATTTTAAAAGAAAAGTGTTTAAAAATTATGTTTCGTATTCACCATCCTATAAAAAGGATGAAATATTCTGCATGTAGATCAATTGCTTAGCAATGCTGTGTTTCCTTAAGAAAAAGGGATGGAAGTAGAAAAAAACACAGCTGCTCTAATGTAAGGACATGGTCAGCAGTATCTATAATTGGCCATGAGAATGAGCAAGGGTTTTGGATGATTTAGTGTGAAACAAATGAATTAAAAGTCCTGGACGGTTTTTCAATGTTGCAAATTTTCATTCCGTGGAACTGCATTCAAAGGTAACCCTTTCGAGGGTGAAAAAACATTTCTGCCTTAACTGAATGTATAATTCTATGCTGCATTAAGTGTATGTCACTGTATACATTTTTAGTAGATGTTGGAGTAATTGTGTGAGAAAGGAGATGTGTTTAATGCAAAAGCAACTTTCTGTACCTTTGCTGAAGATGATTACCATTATTGTTGTAGTTACTTAAATGTGTATGCCACCTGACTCACAACAGCTCTGAATGATTACAGATAATAAAGATTAACAAGAAAAAAAATAACAATAGACAAACATGAAGAGTAAAGATGGGAAAAGTGTCATAAGCAGATGGAAACAAAAGAAATGAACCTACATGTCCAAAGGCGGGGGTGGGGTGGGGTGCTTGAGTCATCCTAGCCAAAGGCCTGGGTGCCAAGGCCCTTCAAAACATTACCAGAGTGGGGAACATCTTGACCTTATGGGACCCTTGTTCATAGAGAGGCAGAGTAACAAACCGAATGTTTTCCAGGGTTCCTAACAGATGGCATTGTTTATTCAAAACAAGATGGAGTGTGAAAATCTTGTCAGAATGAAATAGGCAGATACTATAGGAGGTAGAGTCCCTCAAGTAAACCAGCTCTCTAACATGTAGAGAAATTGTACAAAATGACCAAGCTAAGCCCAAGGGAAGGGTCAGGCGCATCATCATTCTTGAATCTCTTTATGCTCACAAGAGATCTAAGTCCAGCCCACTTTGAATTCTGTGGACTCTTATCTCCTGCCAGTTTGTTTTACCATTAGTAATTCAGATTCTTGTAGAGAGCTTTAGCATGCAAAAAAACTGTAATCATTTGAACTGCCTTGCTTCCTAATTTATTGTGCCTGACAGAAATAGAGAAAATGAAGCATACACTTAGAGTTAATAACTGAATTTTATCTAGCAATTAAATGTATCTAGTGGAATATCTTAGTTTTATTTCCTTGCAAACTCTTGGAGACAAGAAATTACTCTTAAGAGAGATGTTTATTTATGTAACTTATATGACTGCCTATCTCATGTAATCCTAGGCAGCCCATAACCGATGAAAACAATAAAAGCAAAACTCTCTTTCCCACCAGTTGCCAGACCAATCAGCCTCCTGATTTAGCCTCCATCCTAGACCAATGCTTATAGGAAGAAACAGGTCTTCGTGGCCTTCTGGAAGGTTAGAAGGTTAGGGAGCCTCTTCAGCTGGAAGAGTTTTCCAAAGAACTGGGGTGGCTATAGAGAAGATGCACCGACAGGATCCCATCAGATTACAGCATTTAAGAAAGGAGATTTGGAGTGTCCTAACTGACCTAGTGGGATGGATAAATAGCCTCAGGGAGAGACAATTCCACAAATAACCTGGTTCTATATGTCTAGAGTTTTAAAGGTGACATTGAAATTGGATTCAGAAATTGGAAGCCAGTGCAACTTAGGAAGCAATGATATAACTCAGGCTTTTGAGGGAGATGGGCAGTTTAGAAATGCAATAACCAAATGCCCCCACTTTGACAGTTTCACAAGGCCCTGAAGACCTGGGAAACCCAGGCTGGGTTGGAGCCCATCAAGTGGCTCATTTTTTATTTTATTTTTTATATACCGCCCCATTCCGAAGACTCGGAATGACTCATTTAATTGTGTGTTGTCATCAGGGAGGTGGAGGGTTACTGAGCTTTATTCTTTTATATTGGGTTTTTTAATTGATTATAAGCCCCCCCTCCCAGTCACTGAGGGTGACTGGGTTGCTATATAAATCTTTTAAATAAATAAATAAGTAAATAACTCTATGCTCTTGTATTCTGGACCAGTTGAAGCTTCTAGATCTTTCATGGGCAGCCCCATGTACAGCACATTGCAGTAAATCCAATTATGTATAATGTAGTTGTCATTGTGTTAATAAGAGTTTCATTCTTAGTACTGCATTAAATGTGTACTGAAAATATCAATATTCACATCTCAATCTAATTTGGAAGTTCATAAGGATACTATGTCAATCTGACCTCTTAATGAGTTAAAATGTAATCACAAAAGATAATTTGAAAAATCTATAAACTGTGTTGAAATGTACCAACATACTGTATAATGTACCCAAACACACATACCCAAAATACATTTTCTGTTTCAAAGATATAAATCGTTATTTAACCATAACATGTTTAAATAAAAATTTCAATAGTATAACATAAGCATAAGATTGCTTGTCCGTGATACAGTTTGGAAGGTAAATGTGATATTCTTACAATCTTGAAATGACATTCTTAAAGGAATTTTCTTTCTCTAGGATTTTGAGCTAAACAACTGATTTTGGATATCTGTGCATGTATAGAGAATGATGGCTACTTTGGGATGTATTATGCATACTTGCCTCGTGTGGAAGGTTTTCTAATTTTACTTCTAAATTTCTGTAACCATGTATAAAGACTTCTGTTACAGAATAACAAATGTGGAATAAACAGATTTATAAGGGAATCTGTAATGAGTAGAACTAAATCCATCTACATTTCTATAACACTAGTACATATTTGGAATCACTAGAAGAATAACTTGATTGCATTTTAAAAAAAATGCACTACACATTTCTTTCTTTTTTAATGCCAAGTAATGGTTTAACTTTTCTGATAATTGGTTGAACGTAAACTACAAATATAATTGTAACATAGGGGTTATGTTCACACAGTAACTTGTATTTTTATTTGCAGTCCACAATACATAAAAGGAGGTGTTCTGTTTTAGACATACAGGAAATTGCCTTAAATGGAATATGTTAAATATATATATATTTAGAGAGAGAGAAGGGGGGGGGGGTACTGAAATGAAATAGAAAGTCCTATTGATGAAGCTGGAAGCTTCTTCAAGCCCATCTAACCAGAGGTCAATTGAGAGCATGTTGCAGTCAGAAAAATCCAATACCTCACAAAAAGAGGTATTGGCGATGTTTCAGGCACTACAGGAGCTGCAGCCCGCTGGCCCCTTGGGGTAGCGTTCGCCAAAAAGCCTCCATTCTGAACACTGAAGTTTCGGAATGGAGGCTTTTTGGCGAACAGGAGGAAAATGGGGAGGGGGGACTTTCCTGTCTGCCATCCTTCCCTCAGTCCGTGCTGAGCTTGAGAATAGGTGACAGGCAGGAAAATCCCCCCTTCCCATTTTCCTCCCGTTCGTCAAAAAGTCTCCATTCTGAAACTTCAGCTTGCATGCCTCACTCCCAGCCTCCGTTTCGCCATCAGAGTCCTCCGGAAAGCCCTCTGCAGCTGTGAAATGGGCTCCAGATGGACGCGCACGGCACCCCCGGCCTCTGTTTCACTGCCAGAGTCTTCCAGAAAGCCCTCTGCAGCCAATAACAGCTCCGGATCGATCTGGAGCTCTGTTATCAGTTGCAGATGCCTTCCGGATAGAGAAACACGGTATCATATGTGGTGGACTTGTGTGAAAGCAAAAAAATATTGGACGAAAATACATGCATGATTGGAAAAGATAATTGAGCAACATATAGATTTGAAACCAGATATATTTTTGCTGGGTATAATATCGGAAGGCTATGATAAAGGGACTATATATTTAGTTTTGCATGTGTTGACAGCAGCTAGGATTGTATTTGCATAATACTGGAAAAACGTGAACACCCCATCAGATGAGGATGTAATTCGGAAAATATTAGACTGTGCAGAGATAGATAGATTGACATTAAAAATAAAGGATAAAGGAGACACAGAATACTATTTAACATGGTATAGATTTTATGAATGGTTAGAAATAAGTAGAAATTAGATAAAAGAAAAATTAATATTATGTATGAAATTAAATATAAAGTTGGTTTATAATTATGAATATACGAATATAAGTAACCGAATTGTAAATAAGCTAAGCTAATATAAAGAGAAAACTAGTTAAAACTATTCTGTTACATCACTACTATTGTTAGTATATGTATCAATATTTTTGTTTGCCCTTTGTTTGTTTTTTGCTAATGATATGCCCTGATAATACACTGTATTCAAAATGTTTATGAATTAAAAATAATAATAATAAAAAAAGAAAGACTTATTGATATGATTCTGTGTTGACAAGGTTTAATTTGGTTTCTAAATTCAGTTGTTAATATAGTTTTTTGAGTGGACGGAGTCTTGCAGTGTCAAGTTTTAGCCCATTGGTTGACAGTCTAGAGTAGGGACGTCAAACTCATGGACCACATGCATCATGCGTTGGCCATGCCCACCGACAGTTTAGCGAAGGGTGGGAAAGTTGTGATATGTCACGTGACAACAACATGATGCTGCGAGTTTGACACCTCTGGGCTAGAGGGACCAATAGAATATAATATTTCTTTATAGTCTTTAGCTCGCCTTAGCAATCATCTGGTTCTATACATTCTATTCTGTCTCCTATTTTTGTCTAATGATTTGATAATTCTAATTGTCTGCCTTCTAGGGGTATGCCTTACCTGGCATCTTCCTCACTAATCTACTTAGGTGAGCAGAAAAGTTGAGGTTTCAGTTACCTGTGTCTTATTTCAATAATGCAGCCTCCTAGACTTGTACCATTGAGTCATGTGGCTAGGGAATAGCTGCCTCCTTTTTAGGGAGATAGATCAACCCTATAGTGATAAATATAATCAAACATGATGTTGGAGAGTCTAGAAGAAGAGTTAAACAGGGAATTAATTTGAATTCTGTACATAGGCAAAAGAGGGCAAGGCCCAATCACTCTTGAATGCCAATGAACCTTATCGGTATCTAATCTAGCCCAGGTGCAAATCTCCAATCTGAGAAAATTTATGTTTTATAGGCAAGGCATGAGCAATAAAATGCTAATTGAACTCTTTACCTGTGGATCTGGTTGTTCACTTTATTTTAAAAAGAAAAAAGAATTTGAAAATTCTTTTTTGGCTTCAAGTAACCACATTCAGTGGCAAAGAGAATAAAGAGTTCAAATCTCAGATAACAGAAGCTTCCATAGAAAAATATACTCCTAAAGGAGTCCCCATAGGAAAATATGTAATTCAGGAAACCTTAATGCAAAGAGTTTCCAAGTTACATAAAAACACAATGATTGAATTTGTAGATGGTAGATATCAGAGCAATAAAGCTGAAATAAAAACACAAATTTAAATAAAAAATATAGTATTTCTAGTTAACATTGTTTCTTAGAGATAAATGGATAATTGCAGCACATATTTTATGCCTGTTTCCTACATTCTCCAGGTTTTTGTAAATTACAGTTATAAATCAGGGGCTTAGGAGAGCTGAGTTACTTTTCCTCTTTATCTAGATTTAGAACCCAACTTCTTGTTTTTTAATCTCCCTTAGAAAGTGACATCTATCTATGTCTGTCTATAAAGTTAGATTATTTATGTGGTCACTAGGAATTGAAAATGATTTGCTGGGCCATGGTTAATCAGTATTTAATTTGTATCAAGCCTTTATTATTTTTACAAATAACTGAAGGTTGCAAACATATCCAACATGCTTTACAGATTGTACAGATTAACAGAATTGGAAGGGATCTTGTAGGTCATCTAGTCCAACCCCCTGCCCATGCAGACCGTACATCATTTTTGACACATGGCAATCCAGTCTCTACTTGAAAGCTTCCAGTGATGAAGCTCCTACAACTTCTGAAGGCAGGCTGTTCCATTGGTTGATTGCTCTCACTGTCAGAAAATTTCTCCTTATTTCAAGGTTGAATCTCTTTGTTCAGTTTCCATCCATTATTCCTTGTCTGGCCTTCAGTGAATAGGTTGACCCCCTCCTCTCTGTGGCAGTCCCTCAAATATTGGAACACTGCTATCATGCCTCCCCTGGTCCTTCTCTTCACTAGTCTAGCTATGCCCAGTTCCTGCAACCGTTCAATGTATGTTATAGCCTCCAGTGCCCTAATCATCTTGGTTGCTCTTCTCTGCACCTTTCCTCTTCCTAGTGTCTCCACAACAACAACCCTGTGAGGTGGGTTGGGCTGAGAGAGAATAACTGGCCTAGTTGACTTTCATTGCTAAGGCAGGACTTAAACTCATGGCCTCCTGCTTTCTAGCCTGGAGTCTTAACCACTAGACCAAAATATATTCAAGATTGCTCTTGAGAGCACATATTGATTAAGATATTTGTGACTTTCCTAGCATTAAACTAACAGTTTAGAGTTCTATTAAAACAAAAATGAACATGCCCAAACCATAACAAAATTCCAGCACTGAACATTTTGTACTTCTGGGCCCTCTGTGTAGGTTGCAGTTCTGGAATTTGACAGTACTGGAGGATAATGGGTTCCTGATAGCTTCACATTTGATTCTTCTCAAATCTTTGGCATTTAATGTGCTTTTTTTTCTCTCAACACATTTGTTGCAACCCTGTTGACTATTTGCAACAAAACATTTGATCATTCTGTGATCACGCCCCAATATCTTAGCAATTTTAAGAGTGCTGCATCCGTCTGAAAGAGTTCCGTTTTTTGATTTTTCAAAGTCAGTTAAATTATCTTTTGGCCAGTTTTGCCTGATGAAAAGAAGCTGCCTAATAATTATGCACACCTTGATATAGGGTGTTGATCTACTTGGGCCATACCCTCCATTATACAAATATACATCACCTGTTATGCTTATATCCACTAAGCATTCAAATTTATACAGCTTGGAGGTGGAAAATATGCATTAAAATGATATGGTCAAAATACTGTACACACTTGCCTAATAATTGTGCACACAGTGTAGTGGCTGTGACCTCGCTACCCCAAGGCCTGGGAGAAGATATGACATATGAGATTTGACCTTTGGTATCTTTATATGGGTGTGTATAGCAGGCAAATTAAGTAACAAAAAGAACCATCCAAGAAAAGCTAAAATTTGTAGTTATACTCTTTAATAAATACAAGGTGATGAAATTTTAATATGCAATTTGGTATATTAAAGTTCCTAAAGAGTTAAAAATACAAATACTCTGAAAGTAAAAACTAGTTACAGCACTTGAATAGGATAATAATCAAAAGTAATCCCACTAAATTCAGGGGATTTGTTTACTAGTAAAACGATATTGGACTTCAGGTTCAGTTAACTTCATTTTGTATACCAGGACTTGTTAATCAGTCTTTTGAATGCACTGGAATGTTTGAGTAGCTATGTGTAAAATTGCACTGTAATGGATTTTTAAACAATATTCTATACAATTGCTCTTTCCCATTCCTGCAACTTTTTACTGAAAAGGAAGATAAGAATCTAAACCAGAAAACCTTGTACCAAAATAAAGGTAAGAATCAATATATTTCTTCTTCCTACTGCATGGCAAATGGTGAGGTATATTTGTAGAGCCCAATGGTTCTCTGGTACAGGAAGAACTCTCACATGTAAAGACTGAAAAGACAATATCCTTATTGCCTCTTATAAGTGCAGATTTTTTTTCTAAAGTCATATCAAGAGAGAGAGAGTATACTAAATACTGGTTTTATAATTTCAAACCAAAATGCATTTTAAATAAGTGATTGATAATATACTACAGTTCAGCTTTTAGGAGTCCTTTTCTCAGAACATATAATTCCTGAATTGGTCTTTTAGTTAAATTGAGAGAATTATGAATGTTCCAAGGCTTTGAGACTTAATTAATGTAGTTTCAAGTTTAATTTGACATAATAGGGGCTTCCACCTATCAATAGTACAAATAGTAGTTTTTAAAAACCTAGGGGCTTTTCTCAGATTTAAATATCTTTTCCCTTAAACACTTAATTGTGAGCTGATATAAGTAGAACTTAAAACATTTAAGAAAATGTGCTTTCTGCAATACACCTTTTTCTGGGCTTTTAATCTTTTGTAGAAAAGAAAACAACTAACTAAACATGTCAGAATATTACATATCAAGTCAATATGGAATCTTTAATATATTTAATTAAGAAATAAATCTCATGGAATAAAACTATCATTTGGGTAAAAATAACTTCGTTAAGAAATTTATTTTTCTATGGTGTTTTTTTGTTTTGCCTGATAGACTTTGTGAGCAGTTAATGTAACCCAGGCTACTGACAATGTAATACAATATAAAGTTAAGGGTTCCTTAGATCTTTTTGAAGTATAGTTATAGTTTCCTTGAATAGTTAGTTGGTGAGTGGAAACAGGATTAAGTCTTAGGATTGTGTTAACATAAAACATATTTTCATAAACTGAGGACTGAAAAGATTTTGTTCACATTAAACTAGTATCTTAGAAAGTTTCTAACTCTGGTAAATGAAAACTCTGGGATTGCATTTGTGGTACATTTTAAAACTTGTTGCATTTTGATGGCAGAAATGAAATAGATCATAGAGATCATTTGGCCGCAATCCCAGATATGCAGGTGTTTTTCCCTCTCATCAAATTCAAGCCTTAAGCTGAAGCTGTCTGATGCAGCTGTCTTTAAGAAGGGGCCAGGTCACCACCAAGGCTGGCCCTGCTCGGAAGGCAGATGCTGAGCCTGTCCCTTTAAGGTACTTCGATGCTGCCTGCCATCTGGCCCCATGCAAAGGCAGCCAAGCGGGACTGCCGTTGCTGCCAAAAGAAAAGGGCTCGTCTCTCCAGGTTCCGGTCACTCTGCAAGCTGCAGCTGGGTGGAGGGGGGGTGGAGTGGCGGGGGACCTTTACATGTAAGGTGTTGGAAGAAATGGACTTTGGAGTGATAATTGCCACTGTCGCCGCTTGCTTCGCTCCCCACCCAGCACAGCGTCCACGTGCGGCCTAGCTAGCCACCCCGCCCACGGCCCCCGAAGCTCGCCTGCTGCCGCTGCCGCTTGCTTCGCTCCCCACCCGGCGCAGCGTCCAC
>JANHFL010005369.1:219559-231644 GCA_032468155.1 Oxyrhabdium leporinum
TGCGAGAATCTAGGATCTGTTCAACCTTGTAGTGAGCCTCCCCCCCCCACTTGAATGGCCCTGGGTTCATGCTTTGGGGGACCTTGTACCTCTGAGGCCTTTACATATCTCAACAGATTACTGTGGAACACTGGGTGTATTTTCCCTAATAGACAAGGGAGCTTCGGTTCCACTGTGACTGGGTTGATTACATGGACTATGGGAAATGGACCCAGGAATTTAGGGGCTAGTTTACGGCAGGGCACCTTTAGACGTAGGTATTTGGTGGAGAGGTACACCTTCTCACCAACCCAGAATGGGTTCTGGGGGCTCTGCTTATTGTCGGCCTGAATCTTTTGGGTCTCTGCCTCCTTCCTTAATGCTACTCTCACCTCCTCCCATACCCTTTGCATGTTGTCCACCCACTCAGTCAGGCTAATAGATGAGGGGGACTCATGAGGGTACTTGGGAATGGGGACAAACTCTATCCCATTGGTCACTTTGAAGGGGATGAACCCTGTGTTGCTGTGCACTGCGTTATTGTATGCTACTTCTGCAAAGGGTAGGATCAGTCTGTTGGTAGTTTACGTAGCATCTGATGTATTGCTCAATCATGACATTGGCTCTTTCTACCACTCCATTGGTAGCCAGATGGAATGCAGAAATCGGCCTTGAGAGGACCCAATCATTCTAAGGAATTCCCGCCAGAATTTGACTGTGAATTGCACTCCCTGGTCCAAGATGATTCTCCGTGGGATGCCGTGGAGGTGGCAGATGTGAGTGAGGAACATCTTCACCAGCTTATGTGCTGATGGGAGGCTTGGACAAGCCATGAAGTGGGCTCGCTTTGAGAATAGGTCAATAATCGTCCATATAATGGTATTCCCATTACTTTCAGGGAGTTCTATGATGAAATCCATGGCTATTTCTTCCCACAGTCAAGTGGGATTAGCCACAGGTTGCAAGAGGTCCGGTGGTTTCCCTGGTCGTTTTTTCATCATTGCACAGATCGGACATAGTCCTCCAGGTCTTTTTTCACTTTTGGCCACCAAAATTGTCGGTTGACCAGATGTAGGGTTTTCGGGAACCCAAAATGACCAGCTGACTTCACATCATAGCACCGCTGCAGCACAGCCATCTGCTGGCTGTGAGGGACATATAATTTGCTCCCCTTCCACGCCAGGCCATCTCTCTGGGTTAACATTTGTCACTTCTCCTGAAACCATGGGTCGGTTGGCAGAGCCAGATTCAAGGAGTGGGTCATCTCATCCAGTCCCTCTTCCAGCTGCCCTCGGATTGTGGCTTGAGCCACAGGTTGTGGAGGAGCCATAATGGCGTGAAACACATCTCCCCCTCTACTATTGTATTGTGGCATCCTCAATAGGGCATCTGCTAGAAAATTCCTCCCCCCAGGATTATACTTCAGGGTAAAATGGAAGCATTTAAAATACTGTGCCCACTTGACTTGTTTGGGGGACAACTTGCACAGAGTTTGGAGGGCTTCAAGATTTTTGTGATCCTTCCACACTTCAAAGGGTACACGACTCCCCTCCAGCAGATGCTGCCATGTCATTAGTGCCCACTGGACTGCATAAGTTTCCTTTTCCCAAATCGCGCACCGCCTTTCGGTGTTGGTGAGTTTGCGTGACATATAGGTGCACAGCTGCATGTTACCCTGCTCATTGGTTTGGAGAAGGACAGCTCCCACAGCCACGTTGCTGGCATTGGCTTGTACCACAAATGCTCACTCTGGATCTGGATGTTTTAGGATGGGCTCTTTAGCAAACAGAGCCTTTAATGTTTCAACGGCTCTTTGACATTCCATTGTCCATTGTAGTGGTTGGTTGGGTCTGATTTTCCCTGTTGTGTGCTTTGTCTTAGGAATGTCAGTTAGTGGTAGGGCAACCTGTGTGAACAAAGGGATGAACTGCCGATAAAAGTTTGCGATCCTAGGAAACTTTGCAATTGCTTGTGAGTCTTAGGCACCTGCTAGTCCATAACCGCTCGCACTTTTGCTGGATCCATCTCCACTCCAGTGTTCGACACATGATATCCTAAGTAGTCCAACCGGGTCTGGTGAAACTCATATTTGGACAACTTTACGTACAAATTTGCCGCCAACAGTTTTTCCAAGATACTGCACACCAACTGGACATGATCATCCATGGTTTTGGTGTAAATCATGATGTCATCTGGATATACGAATACTCCTTTATATAAAAGCTCATGCAAGACCTCATTAATTAATTGCATAAACACCACCGGAGCCTCTTGCAGACCAAACAGCATTACTCTGAATTGATAACTTTCTAGGGGACAGTTGAAAGCAGCTTTCCACTTGTCCCCTTCCTTGATCCTGACCTGGTAATATGCCTCCCTCAAGTTAAGGTTGATGAAAATACATCTCTCAGCCAAACAGGCCAGCATGTCCTTTATGAGAGGGAGGGGGTATGTATTTTCGATGCACACTCCATTGATTCATTGATCACCCTGAAGTCCACATATAGCCTTAGTGTCCCATCCTTCTTTTTCCTGAACAGGACCAGGGCCACAATACGGGACCTGACTGGATGGCTGAATCCCCTAGCCAACTTTTTCTCTATGTAGCACCGTAGTTCATCCATCTCCCGTGGTGTCATTGAGTACATTTTTGGCTTTGGTAATTTGGCCCCTGGACGGATTTCTATGGCATAGTCCGTCGCACTTCCTCTTGCTGAATACATTGGTGAGGTCTCTATACACAGGGGAGAAGGCTGGATTCCCCACGGCCTTGGCCTGTGTTTTCATAGGCTCATGGCTCGAGGTGCCTATGGGACCCCGTTTCTGGGGTTGATCACCTGAGGGAATGTGGGGGTATTGCCTGTCCTCAAGTACCGACATCCGCCTTCCCACCAGATAGTTAGACCCCACTTGTCCAACCACGCTAATCCCAATATCACTGATTCAGTCATTCTCGGGACAATGATGAATCGAATGAGTTCCCACTGCTGGTCCAATTCCAGTTTCACTGGCTCTGTTATATGGGTTACAGGTACGCCTCCTGGCAACGAACCGTCTACTTGCTCAAATCTCAAGGGCTGTGACATTCTCTTTGCCTTCACCCCCAATTTTGCAGCGGTCGCCCAGCTAATGAGGCATCGGGTACACCCAGAATCTATGAGAGTTTTATAGGTACCACATCTCTGTGCCGTAAGTATCACCGGAACAACAAAGGGATGGATGGTATTACTATTGGGTCATTTTCCCCTTTGTCATCGCTGTCATAACTGACTGGGTTGGGGTCCCCTTCCACAGTCACTCCTCCATCGTTCGCTGGTGGTACCATGGTCATCATTATAGCCTGCAGTGACCCCCCGGACTTCTCTGTGGTCTTCCAGGGTGACCTTTTCGGTTTCACCATCCCTGGGCCCCAGCCTTGGTTTTCAGACTAGAGGCTGGGCATTCAGCCGCACGGTGGCCTGGTTGACCACAGCAGAAGCACAGGATGGGCGTCCTAATGGATAGGTGTCTTTCTGGTGGAGGCACTCTTGAGGTGGGTCCTACCCGGTTAACACTCGTTGATCTGTCTGGGAATCTCCTTGGTCTCGTAGTCACCTCCCCCTTTGGGCAACACTCCCGCAATTCAGCATCTAATTTGGTAACCACTAGGTACCATGCTCCGAGCCAGGGGTGTAGGCCTCGATACACACACACCTGGCGCAGTATGAGATCAAGGCAGCAATAACTGCTGCTTTTCCACCTATTTAACCCCTCCCCCTACATGTGCCTGCCCTACCCACATGGCTATTGCACTTCTTGAGAGGCCTGGAATCTTTCTGTTGGGCCTAGTTCCTTTTTCTGCTGCTGGCCTGCTCTCCAGCTGATTGTTGACTGGCTGCTTCTTCGTTGTCAACCTCCCATGCCGTGAGTCTACTGTTTTTCATTATCCCTGTAAGCCTTCCCCCCCAAATGGCAACCCCGAAACGGTCTGCTGGAGGCTCGCCATTTTGAGGGTTGACAGGCAATTCCCCTCTACCATGGAGATGGCATCTGGAAGATAGACAAGGACCATAATTAGTTGCCTGTTGAGCAGGGTCCCACACAATCACTCCCACCCGGTTTTCGAAGGTTGACACATTATTATATTTATTATTTATTTACTATAACATTTATTGGCCATCCATCTTACCTCAGCGTAACTCTGAACAGTTTATTATATTACTTTATATTAATGAAAGATTCCATATTAATGGAATCTAATCTTATTTAACTTATCCAAATAATTTCTTGCTTTTTGTTTCATACAAGTCTGAAAATAGTTTCAGTATGTTTTGGCTTGGAAGTACACAGTTGGATTAGTTCAATAGTCTGCATATTAGAGCCCTATTTTAAAATTCAGTATAGCCTAGAGCAGCTGTCAAACTTGCGGCCTGCTGGCCAGATGCGTCATGTTCTGGCCACACCCCTGCCTGGTTTAGTGAAGGGGAGAAAAGTCCCAATACATCACATGATGACACCGTGACGCTGCAAGTTTGATACCCCTGGCCTAGGGCAATTGTAATTCCTTACAGTAGCATTTTGTGATTCTGAGTGCACATTTGCTATTGTGCCCGTTCAACATCCTATGTACTGTACTACTTTTCAAGTCCTATGTAAATTTGATTCCAGTTGCCTGAAAAAGAGATTGGATAACCATTTGTATGAAATGTTATAGAGTTCCTGCTTGAGTAGGGGGTTGGACTAGATCTCCAAGGTCCCTACCAACACTATTATTCTGTTGTCTTCTGCTACAGAAATTGTGCATTAAGCTTTGTGGTTTTGCATTAAGCTTTTCTGCTGAAGTTTTTCTCTGAATGCCTTTTTCAGGGGTGATATCAACTAGGGAGAAGGCTGATTTATTTTCTCTTGCAGGGGAGCTGTTTTCTTTGGCAGATTGAAATGTTACGTTTTGTGCCAATTTGTTATTTAGTCTTGCTATTTTATATGCATTAAAAAAACAGGCTAGGCTACTTAAGTATAATTTATCTATATTATTTTTATCTGCTATTTCTAGCTTTGTATTCTATCTTGGTATTATAGTTGCACTGTGAACTGTCCTGGAATTAATTTTTAATGAGGATATGCTATGAATATTTTAAATAGTTCAACATTGCTCTTTTATTATACAAATAACCAGGCTGAATATCTTGAAGCAAAAATAGATAGGATAATGATACTGAACAATAGTCAAACTCCAGATTAGAAGAACTGTTAGTCTCAAAGCCAGAAATGTACATAGCTAACATAGTTAATGCCAAGCATTGGAAAGTATTGCTAGGCCTTTCACTTACAAATGCCTCTTTAAGAGAGAAAGTATTTTTAATAGATCTCGCATGTTAGTAAAACAGCACAATAAAGAATTGATATCAAGGTCCTAAATGCTAGAAGTCAGTTGTAGATATTTGTACTGTATTCCATTGGTGTGGTACCAAAATAATCTGGACTCTTTTTCTTCCCTTGGAACACGGGTGTCAAACTCGCTGCGACACATTGCCATCACACGACTTTTCACAATGTTTTTTTCCCTTCGCCGAGCTGGGTTGGGCATGGCCTGCATGTGACACATCTGGCCCGTGAGCCACCAGTTTGACACCTCTGCTTTGGAAGGTTAAAAGCTGGTATTTAAACTACCACCACAACCATTAAAACCTTTAACTACTCAAAGAAGAGCAATTTTATCTTTTTAGAAGTTGGTTAAAGGACAAAATGGGTTCCTCTACAAAGAGTTTTCCTTTTAACATTTTTTTTAAGGGTAAAAATATTTGGTTCTTCCCAATCTGGTAATGCGCTATCACTGGTCATCCTCTCTATGACTCCTAGACAGAGCACCAAAGCAAAGTGTAGCTCTGAATCTTTTAAAAATGTTAATTCTTGGTGAATTTCTTATACTAAAGCAGTACTTAAGTATTGTAGCAAGTAATGGATAGGCAGCAAGGGAGAGAGCACAATGAAGACATTATCTATATTGTACACTTCCACTACTACATTCTGGGCAATCTTTTGGGGAGAGGAGGAGCAAGTGTGCATAGTCAACGAAGTAAAGATTATGGCCAGAATAAGAGCTAAATCATTTATGATTACTCATAATAAACAGGTGCTATACAAAGAATAACCATTAGAAAGCTGCCCCCAGTATACAGTCTTGTTCATCTAACATAGGTATAACACAGAAGGCATGTAAAGGAAGCATCTCAGAGGCAGAGATGAACCTGCTAGGTGGGAGAAAAACATTGAAGCAAATATTGAATTGTAAAATGTATAATGAGGCACGACAAAACTACCATAACAGTCCAGAACTTGATATTCAGTCATGTGAAAGCCATATAAAAGTCAGGTGAAAGTCGTGAAATTTGCCATATAAACCTGTTGAGTAATAGTTATTTGCTTCCCTACTCTCCCTACTTCTGCAAGACCAAATCTAGGAGGTCCTATGATAGTGAAAAAAACCCACCATGTTTGGTTTGGGCTAAAGTTAAGTATTGCCTAGTAGCATGAGCATGTTAACATTTTAAGTAGCATCACCTTTGCCATAAAAAAATATTGTCTGTATTCTCTGTTCTCTTCTCAGTCAGGAACCAAATTACTTCCTGCTCCCATGTGAAATGTTTTCCTACCTTTGGCACATTCTTCCTGTAGTCAGCTGCTATCTATAAATTGCATTCAATTTTGTTTCTACTGGCATTTTAAATACTTGCCTGGAACTTTTCTTTGCTGTTGCTTTAGAATTTGGGTTACAAATGCTTACTTTTTAATAGAAACATTGTTTAATAATTTTCTTAAACATTACAGCTAAGAATAAAAAGAAATACAAGACTAGTAAGCATAATTCAAATAATTCAGAACAGATTCTGAGTTACAATCTGGAAGGGCATTTTCAGGATGAAAGCACCTTGGATATTTTGGACCACTCTTTCAGCCCAACCGATGTTACAGGGTTTTTGTTATTGGAAAAATAGGTGGAAGTATTATGTACAACACCTGAGCTTACAATAAAGACAAGAGGAAAATCTCATAAAGTATAACACAAATAACTTATAAGCAAGGCAAAATAAAAGCAAAAATAGGGGAACATCTATTGTCCTACAACATAAAAATGGTATTTGCATTTTTATACAAAATATGACAATTCCTTTTTTTACAAATTAAATCTCAGACAGTTGGAATCATATTATCTTTCTTTCCTTTTTTCTTTCCATGGATATAAAGTTAGTTCAAAGGCTGAGACTTCAATTTTATCAAGCCAACATTCTCATCCTTCTAAGATAAAAAGATCAACCTTTTCAAAAGGCAAACCAGGATATATACAAAACATCTCATAACTGGACAAATTCAATTTTGGGGAAATCTAATAACAGCATCTTTAAATTTTGCCTTCTAAGACTCAGATATACCTTATTATGAGAGAGTCCTTGGTGCTCTCTGAGCTTGCTTGTTTTCTTGCAGATGTTTCATTACCCAAACTAGGTAGCATCACCAGCTTTGATGATGTTACCTAGTTCGGGTAACGAAATGTTTGCAAGAAAGCAAGCAAGCTCAGAGAGCACCAAAGACCCCTCATTTCGGCCCTGAGCTGCAAATGTTCTTTATTGTTACCTTATCTTATAAAAGGGAATAGCAGGTGTGACTGAAGAATAATGGACTAATGTACTGTACCTTCAAGACAAAAAGGATGGTAGCCATCAGTTGGAGAGGCAAATGAAAAGCTGTTGACTTTTCCTACTACACTTCTGTTGATGCCCTAAAGTACACAGACCTAACATACCATTCCAACTGTGGCAATCAGGAATACAAATATACAACTTAGCCAAAGAACTCACCTCAAAACTTGGACACTACATAACTGGGAGTATCAAAAACCTAACAAAGGAAGATGAAATTATGGTTCCATCTGATGTTACAGCATTTTTCACATCCATAAATCCAGAATTAGCAGAATGCTTTGCAACACAACTATAAAATATACTAGACAGAACATCCAAAATTGAAATAAATTTACCTCACTACTTTCAGTTCAATGGACAAATATATAGACAAATCAGAAGACAAATCTTGGAATTCATGGATGAGATGCAATGCCTGTAAACAATAGCATTCCTGCATATGCACCCAAATATGGATACCTAATGTAGATGACTATTATCATAACAAAAACAGTTTATTTGTTTAAATTTATTGCCCATCCAATTCCAGTGGATTTTAGGGAATGTACAAAATTAACAGACATTAAAAACCGCTAAAGATATTACAGTTAGAGAAGATACTTGAGACAATCATAAGACCTTTAAAAGAATAAACTTCACAAGAGAAGAAGAAAATAACAAGCTCCTCTTTCTGGAAAGGTTTTCTCAACAGAGGAAACAATGGCAGACTACAAACCCAAGTATATTGAATAACTAATCACACTGGTCAAATACAGGTAGTCCTCAAATTACGAATGTAATGGAGTCTATAACCCATAACCCAAGGATTCATGGGAGTAAATCTTGTACTATGAATGGGATCACTCCCTCCTTTTGCCCACGTATTCGCTAATCGAATGCAAGGCTCATTAAGTGCACATGAGGTGTTTAAGGGTGGGGAAGGCCATGGGGGGGTAGTGATGGAACAGGCCACCTGCTTAAGACTACCCAAGGCCTCCCCAACACACTGAAATACCTCATGCTCCCCACAATTGCTTTTTCCCCCATCCAACCTGCCGCACCTGATCACTTGCCATGTGAAGATCTAGCAAGCAGTCACTTCTCCAGGCTCTCAGCTGTGTGCACCTCTCTGCAGTTCCGTTTAGGCCTGTGCAGGCATTGCCTGGCACTTTGCAGGTGGAAATGGAGCTTCTGAGGGACAGATCCACCCCTCAGAAGCTCCATTCAGACCTCCAGAGGCCTCTCCTGGCACATTGCAGGCCAAAATGGAATTTCTGAGCACCAGCAACATTCACAACGAATGTTGCAGAGCCTCTGAACTTGTTCGTAAGGGCGAACAACTGCAGTGGTGCTGCAAGATTCGTAGTTTCGGGACTTGCTCATAAATGCTAGGGGGTGCTTATCGCGTAACTTCAAATGTTTGCAAAGGGAATGCTCGTAACCTGGGGATTACCTGTACTTCACTGCCAAAGAAACAACCCTAATGTCTCCCAAAGACCAGCAATGTGTAAGAACATTATTTAGATGAGCAAAACTAGACTGTAACAATCCAGAATCCAAAAACATTTTCCTATATAATACTACACAATTTCCTTAAAAAGTATCTATATGTGAGATATCATAACACAGCTATTACAACAACAAAAAATAACATTCCCATACATCAAAAGCATATTTCAGACAACTGGCAGACAACTAATAGCCTCTTCCCTTTGGCACACAAGCTGATAAAGTCCCTCCAAAACGTCTTCACCAAAGGCCCAGTAACCAAAAAAATCAAAAATAAGTAATCTTCAACATAAAATATTAGCACTATATAGGACAAACAAATAGACAATTGACAGAATGTAGCCATAAATACCAGAAGTCAGAAGATATGATGAATAGTCCCTAATTTCTCAATACAATCATAATTTCATTGGGGAAACTGTCAACATTTTAGATCAAGTCAAATCCAAAGGGAATAGGGAATTCCTGGAAGCTTCGCTTTCTGATATATTAGACATCAAAAGACATGTAGTGATAAATCCCATCTATACACAATTTAAAAGACATATGCAAAAACCAGGAAATAGTCCAGAGTACATACACTGTAATAACCAAAACCCAGATAAACAGAAAACAGCACCAGTTAAAAAGAAGGAAGAAATAATACCTTAATCCAGGCTCCATCAATGATGTAACCACACCTCAACCAAGACTGGAAGGGCAAGTTACTGTATATAAACAATCAACAAACTCCACTCTCCCATGTGTTGATGATGTTACCTAGCCTGTTAATGAAACATATGTAGGAAAATAAACAAGCTCAATACCAAAAAAACAACAGTTCAAATTTCTGTTCTCCATCAACCTCTACATGTCCTCAGGCACCTCCACTCAACAATCTCCTGGCTTGACGATATCAAGATTCTACACCCTCAAAACTTCAACCAATAACTCACAACTCAAAGATCCGCCCAATCCTTCAATACCTTCCCTTTCACCACAGTTGGCAGAAGGACCCACTGTCTACATCCATCCCTTTCCCAGAGCCCACTCTCAGCAAATTTGCTAGTATGTTTAACTGTTGGGGTTTTTTTTTTTACAAAACACTGGCTTATTAAGAGTGATTTTGTGGCATTAAATTATGATATCCAAGCCAACATTTTAAAATTAAGTGTACCAATAAACATAGAATTCTTGACTTCATTGTATAAATATATAAAATAAAGTTACTAAATTAAAGATATTCTAGAAGAGAGAACTTTCATTCAGATAAGGCTAGAAAAGGCTTTTCATGTCAAGAATGTAGGGCAGTTACTAACAATAAATTGAATACAAGCCATTTCTATTAAAAAGTACAATTTTCACACTGAATCTTGCAAGAAAACAGCAAGGGAAGGAAACCAGAATCAACTAAGAGAAGCAGGCTTCTGAGAGTAGTCTCCAAGGCAAATGGGCTATTTGGTCCCCTGGGACATTATGGTTCATTGATGCAATTTTTATAATGTTATCTCAGTGATGTGTACAGCAGGAAAATGATTCCAAAAGGTATTGAAAGATGAGCTGTCATTGACACATAATTACAATGAGAATATATTCCATTCACTTATAACAGGTTTCCACCCCTCCTCATGTATATCTCTTTTAGCCTCTTGTAATTGTTGTACAGCATTCAGTTAATGTAAACTAGGTTTGTTCAATTAAAAAAAATAACTTTGCAAAATGAATATTAAATATTTTCATAAAGGAAAATAAAGGAATAATTCTTTTTATGTACTTGTGATTTGCCACAAATGATATTCAAAGGGACTTCTTTTCTAGAGTCCTTGTTTATCACAGAACATGTGTGAATCACTACCTCCTCCTTTTCTTAATATAATAAGTGATAATTGTCCCCCTTGGGTTCACCCTGCCTGCTGTGCCTAAAACCTACAAGTTGTTGTCTAAATAAATTGGTTAGAAATAAGGATATGTGTTACTTTAAAATCAGACAGAATGAATACAGCTTGATTTACAAGTCCCAAACATCTGCAAGCTATTGAGTAGATAAAAACACCTATTATTTGTGCTCCTCTGCAAGATTTTCAGAAACTGTTTGTACTTGCCTTGTTCCAGGATGCAAGAGAAAGTTACTGAGCCAAAGTCACCAACTGGCTTTGCACTTAAGGTAGCACTAGAACTCACCATCTCACCACTTTTTGCTTGTGCCTTAACCGCTATAACTTACTGCACCTTTTTCCTTTGTAAAGTGACTGAAAAAAATGTGTTCTGCCCACCAATTTGAATAGAATATGGAGTATAGAGGAAGCAAACCAGTGGATATTGCTAGTATTTAGAACAGTTAGACCAGAAACTGTCAATCACCAAAAGATAGCTTTTCACCCATGCAGAAATTGCACTAGGACAAAGCATATTCCATTGCATCCTGTAAATATACATTACACCACTTTTGCTCTGGATTCTTTACTATCTGTTATTTGTAGTGAGTCAAGTTGAAATCCTAAACCCGTATGCTTGGAGTATGACCAGTGGTGGAATGTAAAAGTTACCACCACCAGTTCTATGGGTGTGACTTGGTGGGCATGGCTTGGTGGTGGGTCATGTGACTGAGTGGGTGTAGCCAACTCAACGGCACTCACAGAAAGGTGGGGCGGCACCTTGATGTGAGTGACATTGAGTTGGCCACGTCCACTGAGTCACATGAGCAATGCTGCAGAGACAGCGTGATTTCCTACATATGCCGCAGCCTGTCCCTTTAAGGTACTTTGATGCTGCCCACTATCCAGCCCCATGCAAAGGCAGCCAAGTGGGGCTGCCGCCACCACCAAAGGAAAAGGGCTCGACTCTTTGGGTCTCGGTTATCCGTACGCTGAAGCCAGGTGGGGGGCAGCCGCAGCAGCCTCTCCCTTTATGATCCCCCCTGATCATAAAGGGAGAGGCTGTTGCGGCTGCCTTCCAAGCAG
>JANHFL010005369.1:236569-249395 GCA_032468155.1 Oxyrhabdium leporinum
TCTTGCTATTACATCTCCTTATTGTATAGGTCTATGTGTTTTATTTATTCCCCTTTCTCTAAATCCCATCCCTCTATTTCTTTTTGTTGTTGTTCTGTCCCTGCTGTATTAAACATGTTCCCTTTTCTAACCATCATCTCTTAGCTGCTTTAAAGCTTTAATTATTCATTTCTTAGCTTATCTCCCATATTCCTCTCCTGGATCTTTATTTCTATCTGCTTCCATATCTTGAGTGCCCATTTTAAGCTTTCTCCCTTCTCTGTCTTTTTCCATTGTCTAGTTTTCAAAATATCTACTCTTACCCCACTCTCTCCCATAAAAATCTTCTTGTTTCCCCAGTTTCTTTTTTAATTTCCTTAGTGTACTCTCCCTATACTTATATCATCAATCCCTATTATTTGGATTATTAACTCCTTTTTTTCTCTTGTTCCATTTGTTTTGTCTGTCCCATCTTTTCGTCTCTTCTTTCAGTTAGTTCTTCCTCTTCCTGGGCATCTTGAAAAATCACTGTCTTTTCATCTATAGTCTCCATTCATTTCAAGATTTCCTGGCAGTGTCTTGTCAATGTCTCTTTTGTACTTTGAACTGCTGACGCCACCTCTTCCCAAATTCCACTCCATTCTTCTTGATGAGGCATCTCATTAAGTTTTATTGAGCCTCTCTTTTATCCAATACTCCAAATATTTTGTCCCAAGCTTAATCTGTCTGCTCCTCTGGAGAGCTCCTTGTATCTTCCAATACCTCCTTAGGTCCCTCTATCAATCCAATCTTATATTGTACTCCTCAGGTGTCTTTTCAGTGGTATTTTCTTTCATATTGTCACATTTAAATTTCCAATAGACGAGCAAGATTTTAATAATATGTTATCCTTTTGTCAGCAGGTGGCACTCTAATTAAATTTTGATATTGGTCCATTTTCCAATCTTCCACAATATAAAAATAATGTCAGTTTTGGGTAGCTAATCCCAACATTTCGAGGTGCCTGTCCAGCAAAACGCCTGTCCAGTTTAAAAGTCCAATTTTCTGTATTTTTAGCAAATTTTCTGTCTTTTTCCCCTCTAATTCCTCCTTTACATTTAATATTTTTTCCTAAGTACCAAGTCGCTGCTAATTAAGTAGTTGTGGATCCTTTTCCAAATTCTTTTGGAATTTCAAGTAAGATAAAAAGTTATTCTCACCCAGTTCCAGACACTATTTATCTACTTCGCTCCAGCACTATCTTAGATCTTTTTTGGCTGTCCCAACTTCGTGGCGGCCATCTTAGACCATCTCTTCTCTTCGTCGTGGTATAGAGGGAAATAGCCCAGGGGTTCACCAGGAGATTGCGATCTCTCCTGTGACCTCACCGAGCGCCCCTCCTTAGCTTTGCCGCCCCTCCAAGGCGACTTTTGGCTCCTTACTGAGCCCACAAACAAGGAGAAGCCAGCACAGCAACGGAACACTCTGTTTCTGTGTCTGGTATCATTGCGACGTCAGCTGGAAGTCGGAGCTTTCTCACTAAATACATCTCACAAGTCCCAATACTTCTTTGGGATTCTGGATTTGCTTATTGAGTGATCCCGAGCTGCTGCCCCCAGCTCCCTTTGCCCTTTGTTTCTCTTATCCCCAGGTTTTGGGATCTTTCTCTCTTCCTTGGCCAGTTTCTGTTGAATCTTTAAAAACCCTCTCCTCCAATTCACATCAGGGTTCCATTTCCGCAGCCAAGACAGTCCAACTGAAAGGGGCCTCTCCATCCCTGGCACCACTATAAAACTCAGAGTCTGAGTTTTATGCTTTCCTATTCTCATGTTTACTAGTTCAGTTATAGAGTGAACTGCCCCCCCTCCAGCTACAGTCCCATCTAGCTGGCAAGACGCTATGGGCACCCCCAGCTGTTTGAGTCTCAGTCCCAGCTTTTCAACAACTTCAGGGCTAACTACGCACCTAGTGCAACCCAAGTCCAATAAAGCCAGCATCCTCCCTTGGGTCCCCGAAGAGGAAACCACTAGTTCCACAGGGAGGGTTACAGGGGCCACCCGCTGACTTACTAGGGGGTCATTGTTGTTATTGCTTTCAGTCTCACCCGAGTTGGAGTTCTTAACCCCTCAGAGCGATGAACTTTACAACCTCCAGACCTTTCAGCGCTGTCTCTCAGATCCTAGGAACTGGTTTCATTGCCTCCTCCTTTGGAGTTGCTATGGCACTGAGTTTGGGCTTGCTGGGTCAGCATGCCACAGCTCGGTGCCCTTCCTTCCCACATCTGAAGCATGTTGTGGTCCTGGGGTGTTTTTTTTTACATGTGGGAAGGATGGACTCACCTTGTCCACTGGCCCTCCAGCATCGGTCCCGGGCATGGTTGATTTCCACTTCCTCTGCCAACACATACCAGCGATGTAGGGTTTATGGGGCCCTGTGTGAGACGCAGGTGTGGTAGGCGACATTGTTGAGGCCATCTTTGAAGCAGTTGATAAGGATGTCTTTGGGCCATGTGGTTAACCAGCATGCCAACTCTTGGAAGTGTATGTGGTCACCGACTGTCTCCCTTGGGTGATGGTCTTTATCCAGATCAGAGCTTTGCACTTGGCCAGTGGATCCTCAAACTGCTGGCAAAAGGCTGCCATAAAGTGGTCATAGTTCCATAGTTGGGGGGCATTGTTATTATGGAGGGAGATCATCCACTCAGTTGCTGCACCCTCCAGATCCATGGTTACCCGTCTTATTCAGGCTTCTCCCATCTCCATACTCCTGCAAGTAGTTCCAGACTTGCACCAGGAAGAACCCCAGTTGCTCGGGGTCTCTCCCATACTTAACCCCCAAGGCTGGGATTTTTGGGGACTGGTGTTTGAGGAGCAGTCCGAGCAGGCAGAATGGCTTGTGCAACTTGGTCTGGGATGACCCAGGAACCTTGAGTAGCCGTCTGTGCAAGAGGCTCTTCAGCTCTTCGACTCCCCCTAACCTGTTGTATCAGGAACATGGCCTGGTTCAGCATGACCTTCTCTAGGCTTCCCTCTGGGGGGGATCTTCCCTTTGTCCCAGGCCCCTACCCCATCTGAGCCTGATGGGCTTCTCATTGAAGTCCAGCTCATCTTGCCATTCTGCTTCATCCCGAGCAGGGAGTGGTCTAGTGGGGGAGCCGAGCGTAGCTCCAATTTCCTCCAGCTAACTCCTGTAGTTGGACATTGGATGCTTGGTCCCCATGGCATACTGTTGTCTCCGGGTTGACCATTAAAGCAGAGCTTGCCTAATGTCAGGTCTGCCTCTGTCCATTTCCTAGGAAAGAAAAAATGTCAGCCCCATAGAATTAGAGAAAAGTACTTTTACTAGGAACGAACCAAAAGCAAGAAATTCCAGGCAAGCTCTGAGGAAAAGTGTGCAAAAACAGCAACTTGAAACAAACTGTACAGCCCAACCTACTTTTAGCTAGGCAACGAGAGGGCTTCTGGATACCAACGCTAGAAGAATTGATCTTGGAGAGATAAGCAAAGTTCAGGCTATAGTTGCAAAGCTGCAGTGAAAAATTCTCCACTGACCCCACTCCCCTTTTCTATGGCAGCAAGCAGCAGGCTAGCTGACAGCAGAGCAGACAAAATGATTGACAAAAGGAAAATCTGCCCAGGGCAAATTTTAAAATCTGGACAATTTGGCACAATCTAGGTTACTGGTCTACCTGTCTTCTATGTTCCTATCTTGATAAAATTCAAATATCTAAAACATCAAGGATATTCTGACTTGTTAATCATGGGGATCTGAGTATTTGCTCATAGCATGCCATAATGTTGTCTTTTTTTATCTTTTCAAAATTTTACTGAACACACCTATTTGTCTTCTTACAATTCTATATAACCAATTCATATACAGAAATCACAAAAGGAAGCCATCACATGAAAATTAAAAATCAACATTGTAAAATAAAATATATAACAAATTGTGCATATCCATACTCTTATGAAATTGTTATATGTCAGAGATAAGCTTACAGAGTGCACAATTACCCCATAATTTAGACCTGCAGGTGTTTTCTTTCACACTGCCTTACATCTAATGCAGAAATACGGTAAACATAATAAAATACTGTTAGGTTGAATATAAATTCATAGCACTTATATGAAGTTTTCTACACTCCAGAATAGTAATTGAGTCAAACTTGCTATAGCTCATTTTTACAAGGTTCTATTGTAAACGTTTGGAAGATATATATCTCTTTCTAGTTTAAGTCACCTGCCAGCTTATATTAATGCATCTTTATTTATTGTGCTCTATTTCATACTGCTTCAGGAGATTTTTGCATGATTTCATATGACAGCATACATCCAACTATAGCAGAAAACTGACTTGAAATTCAACTACTCTATTCCTCCTGTCTGACAGACCCTGAAATACAAAATAACATTTTATATGAAGGTGGAAATAATAACAGATAATTGATTTTTTCCAACTAGAGAAGGAATTCATGAACTAAGAGGATGTTTGGTTGGGTGGATTAATAATATATATCAAGACTTTTAAGAGGAAATTTCCAAGCCAGAAAACAACTCAGGGGAATGTCTGAGTGAGAATATATGGTACATATGCCAATTATATGTTCTGTTAAACATATTTATGAATATTTACTTCTTTTCTTCGTGTTGACCTATTAGGTTTTTAATCCAACTCATGTTGATTTCTTGGAATATTTCACTCATTACATGTTGTAACAAACCAGCATTTATTCACATTTAGGTCGTAAGGTGGTATCTGCTTCTTTTAATAATTTGTCAGCAATGTTCCCCATATTTTTTAAAATAATTTTAGAGGATTTTCATGAAGAAGTATTTGTGTTAGGTATTTCTCCCATTTAATTTTGCTCTTAGTTTTCCTTGACACATCTGGAATGGTATATGAAATGACAAGCTTCGCAAAGTAGATGACATGCTTGAAAAAAGTCAATAGAAAGTCAATCAGTTTCTTACAATGAACAAGTATTATTGGAGAGGGGGAAAAACAGCAAAATTGTTGATGTGCGCCAGTTTGTAATTCTCTGATTAAAGTGAAAGGTGTATAATACTGTTTCTTATCATTAATTGTGATAGAGGGATCTGATCTCCAGACAAAAAACCAAAATGTATCCCACAGAGCAATTGTCTCAGCTCAACTGAAAACGGAAATATTTATTTATGCAATGCTGCAGGATGGTTAAAAAAAGAGAGATTATTTAGTTGGCAATTTCTGTTCCATTAATTCAGCATTTGATTACTAGTGAAGTACTGGCATTGTGGCCGCTATTGTGTATATATGGTGTGGGAGCGTAGCATTCTAATGCCATCTCTTTAACATTAACATTAGATTTGCTTTTTCCTATCTTAGTCATTACAAAAGTAATGAAAAGGCAGCATCCATATATGCATTGTATTTGGAAATTAATTTTATCCTCCATCTTAAAAAATTATACAGAAGAACTGTTGTTATTTTGTTAGGATAATACAACACAGGAAATATTTTTTTAAAATACAAATTTCATCCTCATTGAACATTTTTTTCACAAAGTGCACCTTTAAGAACAGTGAAGTTAAATTAAATTGATTTAGAGTCTTTTCATTTAAATAAAAAATTCTTTGCAAATTTTTAGTATCCATTTTTAACTAAAGAAAGAACATAAAATTGATAGTGAGAATCAGAAATAAAGGATGGATGGAGTGATCTGGTTAAAAAATGATAGTAAAAGCGGATGAAGAGTTAATGATATCAGAGATAATGCTTAAAGTATAGAATTGAATTTAGCGCCGGTCAAAGTACAAGTGAATATTTCCATACATACATTCATGTCTGTTATAAATTGATATGACATATGAGAGTTGACATGTTTAATCCTGCTTGCCAGCTTTTATAGTTATATAAAATAGAATCTGTACATCAGTAAGTATGGGTAACAAACTATTTGGAGAGACCCTAATAGCAAGATTGTGTAGTGTTCCCTTCAATAATATGCTCTTATTAATAATTTTCACTTTGTATATGGTAATCTATGATGGCTGGCAGAAGGAATAAGCTGTGATAGGTTCATACAAGGATAGACAAAGTGAAACTGGATAGTTGTAAGAAATATACAACAGATACTGACAGGGCTTTTAATGCTAAATATTGAAAAAAACAGTTAAAATTTAGAAATAGAGATACTGACCTCCATCACAAGGATGAATGCTAACTTGGCTGCAATAACATGCCAGTAATAAATATTATGTTCATATTGATATTTATGTCCAGGAGGGTTTCGGAAATCTCGATATCTAACATAGTTAAAAAAAGTCATTGAAACAATTATTTCAAATGTCTCTGTAATAATGTACATAGGCCAGAAGGGGGAGCAAAAGATACCTGTTGCTCTGGTTTTAACTCAACACACTATATAAGTAAATGTAATCAGAATACATTACAACCAAATATACAGCCATAACAGAGTTGCAGAATTACATCATGTTACTTTTATATTATTATGTAAGATAATAAAAATAGTTGTAAGATAATAAAAATAAAATAATTTCCATTATTTTATAAAGCCTAACAAGCAAAGGCATACTGATTTTGTTCCTATCTAGTTACTTAATCAGGATATAGACTTGCCTGCATATTGTTAAATTGGCAAATATGGGAATAACATGTGGCTTACTTTCATTTCGGAAATCTGATACAGCAAAATAGAAAGAGTATTGTTTATATATCCCTTCATGGTATAGCTATTGTGATCTCCTTAGGGTGGGACTGAAAATGACCAGAAGTAAACCAGGCGTGGAATCGTATCCGATGTAAAAGCAATTATCATTGCCTATATTGAAAACAGGAATAAGAGAACATTCGCTTGCTGAGATGGTTGGCTATAGAAATCAAATAAATCAAATAAAAACAGATGGTCTAAATCTTCCTAAACAGAGAGATACATAGATAAATATTATACAGATTATTTTCATTCTTGGTAGAAGGGTAGAGTACAAATATAGAACTCCAATTTATTATTTCTACTGCCACAGTAATTGCTTTCAGAAAAATATGTTACAACATATCCCTTCTTTATGATTGTACCTCCTTCTAAATGTCTCACCACTTCAAATTATTATAATATATTCTATAAACCAACAGCATTTTCTAATTATTACTAATAATCTCACTAATTACTAATAATTTAATAATCTAAGAATAAATTTATCTAATTTATTCTTTCTATAAAGCCTGCACTAACAATAGATATAAGTTTATTTAATAATTTATTTTCATTTTACCCTAATATTCCTCACTGATGTCAGAATATGCAAAGTCCCAAGTACTATCCCAAAGGTGCTTATTCTGGAGGCAACTGGACTTTCTTGTTTTTTCCTTGAAGACATTTTGCTTTTCATCCAAGAAGCTTCTTCAGCTCTGACAGGATAGTGGGGAATGGAAGGATTTATATTATAAAAGTATTTATTATATTATATAATATAAATCCTTCCATTCCGCACTATCCTGTCAGACCTGAAGAAGCTTCTTGGATGAGAAGTGAAACATCATCTTCAAAGAAAAAACAAGAAGTCCAGATGCCTCCAGAATGAGCACCTTTGGGACAATCATAACCTGGATGACTGAGAATCTCCCAAGCGTTATCTTAGCCTGGTGCAGTTTGTCTCAAAGCTGGTTTATTTAGAATTAAATATTTTAAATTACATGTCAGTTTATGACAGTTAGCTAGAGGCCTACCATTTATATTAGTTTATATAATTTACAGAGAGCAATACAAGAAACTAAATTTCAGTTAAATAATGCAAAGATCTGAATTTTCTCTGCTTGTGTTTATCCTAAACATTTTTGAAAGATGGTGTTTAAATCTTGGTAAATCATTTAAAGAAGAAAAATGTTTAAAAGAGTATTATCTCTCTTAAAAATATAGACTATTTATATAGTTCCTTTGATGACATAAATTTTCAATGTCTTAATATCTATTCAAATCTGTATAATAAACCTGAGAATGTATCTTAGGTAGAAGCTTTTATATCATTGATCTACCACAATTTGAATTCTTTTGCAACAAGAATTAGTAGCTTCTCTGACTGATTGAATTAAAAAAAGATGATTTAACTATTTATTTAATTTTAAGATATATAAGGCTGCGCAACTCAGTCAGTGCGAATCTGAGGGTATAGGGTACAAGATAAACACAATAAATCAAGAAGAAACAAATTAATATGACAATGAGCAGACAGTATATAAATACAAAATCTAAAATGGTGAAGTGCACAACAAACAACAAATAGGGGCTTGGGGGGACACATACCACTCAGCTGGCCTTTAATGGCTGGGGGAACTACCAGGCCTTAATGGCTTTCCTAAAAGTAGGAAGACTTGAGGCTTATTTTATATTAGAGGGATATAGAGAGAGAACATATTTTATGTTCTTATTATTGCTCTATCTGTCAACCCTGAAGCGAACTTGGCTGAGGTCATCTTTGAGGCTTCAGGGTTGCCACAAGGAAGAAGAGACAAGGGGGGGGGGAATAGATAGTTGGGGTTTGTAGTCAAAACAAAAAGTTTTCCTGTGGGAGCCAAGGACATTCCAACAGGTGCTGGGGAGAGGAGTAGTGGAGTAACCAAGAAGCAGGCCATCACCTCTATTGGACAATGTAACTGATGACATGGTAGGAAGGGGGAACTTTCACTTTTTAATTAGGTGAAAACCACGAGAACTTTCAGAGTCAGTTTTCACCAATTGTGCCAATATGATGTATCAAATAAATTGTTCTTTGAGGAATATACCTGCCTCGGTGTTCTGCTTTCAGTGGGTGCATTACTTGCAATGTTGACACTATCCTTGTATAAATATTTTAGGAAAGCAGCAGGATATTCATTAAACTGATCTAAGTCATGACAGATGTGTTTATTTATTTAATAAAATTATATGCCACCCATCTCACCTAGAAGTGACTTTAGGAGGCTTACAAATAGATAAAAAGTATTTCACAAATTTATTAACCATTTATCAATTTTGTGTTTGTAATGGATACGCTAAGTATGTTGGTGTTGTTATCCTGTGTGATATTTCAGGCAATCATTTTAAATATGAATAAAAGATATAAGGAGCTATCCTTGGATATCAGTAGTTCTAAATTTTTGGTATTTTACACACTTTATGTGGACTTTTTTCTTCTTCTTTTTCTTCTGTTCAATCATATCCAATTCTCAGAGACTCCCTCCAGTTTTCTTGACAAGATTTTTCAAAAGTATTTTGTCATTGCCTCTTTCCTAGGGCTGGGAGTGAGTGACTGGCCCAAGGTGTCTCTGTGTCTAAGGCAGGATTAGAATTCGCAGACTTCCAGTTTCTAGACTGATGTCATAACCACTACACCAAATTAGCTCTCATTTCTGTGGAATGCCTATTGGTATATCTGCAAAGTATTTAAAAAATATAATACAATGCTTATTAATTTTCTGAAATAATCTTTAGTTCACTATTAAAGTAGAGAGATGTTGGTTTTGAACTCTTGAATCTATAGCTTATATCCTGTGACAATATATTTAACACTCTCGTCTGTTTATCTGTCCTCGGAAAGGACTCGATAGGGGGACAAAAATGCCAAAACTGGTCTAACTCTGGCTGGCTGGCTGACTCTGCGACCAACTATTATAATCTGCCAATACATATAGGAAGACCTGCCTGGAGCAGTTATTTAACAGGACAAATAGGCCTCCAAATTCCTGGTGTGAAACCAGAGTAGAATGAATCTTGATAATTTGCTTTCTCTCAGCCAATACCCTTCCAAGCACCTTGCACTCAAGTGGCATATCTCATATATCTCTGTGCCCAGGAAATTATTTAGGAAAGCTACTAGTATGTCTCTTTCAAGGCACCCAGATGGTCTCTTGACATAATAGGTATCCAATCACATTTCTCTGCTAGCTGCAATCTTTCCTGGTCACAGTATTTCATGCTCTGGTAGCTTCCTGTCTAGATAAATTCAATATGCTGCGTATGGAGTTGCATTTGAGCATGACAAAAGGCTACAGACAACTGTCAGGTATAGTTATTAAACTACCATTTCTAACAAATTCATGCAGTGAAGAGAACTGAACATGAATTTAACAGAGGAGATTGATATATTTCACTCTCTTACACCAATAATAATGGAATAGATAGAGGTAGTTTGGGGTTTTGATTTTAAATGTTTGTTTAAATAAGTACCCTCAGATTCTAGTGCAGAGTTAGTGATTGGGCTGCCTAATGAAACCTGTTTGTAGCACGCTCAGCTTTTACATTTGTGATAAGTCAGATATTACAAAGACACCTTAAGTCTGTCATGGTTCTTAATCAAAAGGACAACACATGAAAGCATTTCATCCAGACTACTAGTATTTGGGGGAAGATGACTGAAAATTTTACAGCCCTCTCTAAATAGTTTACAGAGTCAGCATATTGCCCCCAACAATCTGGGTCCTCATTTTGCTGACCTCGGAAGGATAGAAGGCTGAGTCAACCTTGAACCAGTGAGAATCGAACTGCCGAACTGCTGACAATTAGCAGTCAGCAGAATTAGCCTGCAATGCTGCATTCTAACCCACTGTGCCACCACGTCTCTTACATGTAATGTCACCAAAAGGAAGATAATTCCTTGACACCAGCCCTCCTCTGCCCCCTCAAAAAAAGAAGAAGAGCTGGAAACAAAAGTTAAAAAAATCCACAACCTACTACTTGATAAGATAGAAAAATGTGTACAGCATCATCACCAGATGGATTCCTAACTGCATGACCAACTGCACTCGTGTAGTCCTTAATGGAACTGCATCTGTATGGAGAGTAATGGGGTACCTCAAGGCTCTGTCTTAGGCCCAGTGCTCTTCAGAATTTTCATAAATGATTTAGACAAGGGGAAAGAAGGGAAACTCATCAAATCTGCAGCTGACACCTAGCTGGCAGGAATAGCCAACACTCCAGAAGATAGGCTCAAGATACAGAAGGATCTCAACAGATTTGAACACTGGGCCCTATCTAATAAAAGAAAATTTAGTGGTGAGAAAAGTAAGGTTCTACATTTAGGTAAGAAAAACTAAATGCACAGGTACAGAATAGGTTGTACCTGGATTAATAGTAGTAATTGAGAGAGGGATCTTGGAGACCTACTGGACAATCACTTAAATACCAGCCAGCAGTATGTTGCAGCTGTCAAAAATGCAGTCCTAGGCTGCATTAACAGACTCGAGATCATGTGAAATGTTAGTACTGCTTTATAATGCCTTGGTAACAGCACACTTGAAATATTGCATCCAGTTGTGGTCACCATAGTATAAAAAGTTGTTGAGACTCTAAAAAGAGTGCAGAGAAGAGCAACAAAGATGATAAACAAATGAAGAATGGTTACAGGGTATGTCTATCCAAAAGGTGCTTTTTTTTTCATCATGACCTGGATGACTGAGAATCTCTATAGACTTTCAGGGTATGTCTAGTTTAATGAAAAGAGGTGACATGATAGCAGTGTTCCAATGGGCTGCCACAAAGAAGAGGGGGGGTCAGCCTATTCCTCAAACCACCTGAAGGCAGAATAAGAAGCAGTGGATAGAAACTAATGAAGGGGAGAGCCAACCTAGAACTAGGGAGAAATTTCCTGACAGAACAATTACTCAGTGGAATGACTTGCCTCTAGAAGTTGTGGGAGCTCCAAAAATGGAAGATTTTAAGAAGAAATTGTACAACCACTTGTCTGAAATGGTATAGGGTTTCATGCTTGAGCAAGGGATTGGACTAGAAGACTTCTAAGGTCCCTTCCAACTCTGTTATTCTGTTATTTTGTTAAATTCTTCCGTGCAATGCCTAGCTCTCCCATCTTATTCACCTACAGTTTCTAAGTCCACCTGAACTCAGAGATTTCTCCCTCCTCAATAAATTTATGTATACGTAGAATGCCATAGTCCCCAAAAGGTGAAGTGGAAAAAAGTGCAATCAGCTTAATAGTTATATAAAATAAGATTCATTCATTCATACCTCCTCATTTCTGTATTTTCCTAACCAATAAACTGGGTCACCAGGGAAACCTATAAATTTACCCTTAAAGAATGCAATGTAGAAACACGAAGAATAAAAATTGACAAATTGAAATAAAAACATCTTCATAATTAGGCTATTTTCATAATCGGTCTGTGTATTTGGTAATTCTGCAGTTTACAAGCAAAGGAGAGAGAAATTGTTAATCCAAGAGCAATTTTGTGGCAAAAATATTGTGCTATAGCTTAAATAACTTTATTTGGGCTATTCAAATATGTAATTGTTACTATTACTGTTACATAATAACTATATTGTTATATGTTACTACCTTTTCTTCTTTTATCATGTGATCAACTGATGTTATACATGTGTTTGTCAACTCGCGAAGCATCTATTAGCTGCTCTCAAGTTGCCATAGGCAAGGGGGATGGGGAATTGAACCTGTCAGCTGCATCAAAGAACTTGCATTTCAGTCAAAACAAAGCACATTCCAGCTGGCAACATCAAGGCCATCTGCACGGAAACCCACAGTGGCCGGAGGGACTTCTACAACCCGCGAAATTGCTTTGTTGGGGAATGTGACTGATGACACATCTTGGGGGGAGCGGAAAACAGGGTCAGAGCCAAAGTGCGAATTAAGTGAGGTCAGAGTTGGCTCCACTTCGTTCGTGCCGACATGAAGCTCCTAATAAATAACTGGATTTCTTTTGAAGCTTGGCCTGGGGCTATGATTTAATTAGGACATTGGTTGGAACCAGAGGTGAAATCTAGCCGGTTTGCACCAGTTCGGGCAAAGCGGTAGGGAAAATTTTGATTGGTTCGGAGAACCGGCAAATATCACCTCTGGCTGGCCCCGCCCCTGCCCGCCTGCTC
>JANHFL010005369.1:253128-267908 GCA_032468155.1 Oxyrhabdium leporinum
TAAAACATTTAGTTTTATTAGTATGGAAACATATTAGTTTCCATACCATTGTGATTGGTATCCTCCTGCAGTTCCCAAACATGAGAGGAAGATTGACAGAATCTACAGCTCTGAAATGTCTATAAACAGCCTTTACATTTGAAAATAGGTTATTTACTGGATTTCCTGTATTCTCATTTCAACAGTATTCCTAATAAATCATAATTACAAAAACTGCATACATAATTGTTTCTTGTTCTTCTTTTGTCCAGATTGTGTGAGATCACCCTAGCAACAATCTGTTCTATTATATTATACTTCTACAGAGATTGTATTCATAGAAGATGGCAGTTTTAATATTTACTTGTCTAAACTAATTAGCAGTTCTGCCCTTAGTCCAACTTTGCTTAGTGCTCTAGCTTTCCTTTTTTGGAGAAAGCTAGTATGATTAAATTAGTCATGCCACATACAATAACAGTCAGGTTGAATGATTACTGTACTATAGTGGGTTTCATATGAGGATATCTTTGAAAAGCATCTAACATTTTCAAATGAGGCAGTCAATAGTATGAAAGGGTCTATTCATATATATCACTCCAGAGTTCAAGAAACTTGTATTGGTTATTAGTACTGATTTTTTTTCTTTAAAGTGTTTATAGGGTCTCTGTAGAAGAAGGGGTGGCAGAACTGGGAGCAGAATCAAGAGAAATCAAGCTAAAGTTGCTGCAGAACCACAAATGGACTAAGTACAAGCCCCCTTGAATTCCACTGATCCTTATCTAGCACCAAAATAGTGCTAACCATTAGCTGAAAACATTCCTGTACATAGGCATGAGTAGTAATAAATCAGTTTTATTGGAATTTCACATGTGGTCCTGGTCTTTGGCACCTGATGTTCTCCTATATTAATTTGCTTGTTGATTTTCAGAGGCTTTTTTATGGTTGTCCTTCTGAAATCATTTGTGTGGTCAGTGGTCTCAAAGCCCCTCAAAGATCTCAACTCTTAAGATCTCTGGGCTGGGGAAGTTTCCTTACTTGAATCCATACTGTAGTCTGAACAGAGAAAACACTGAGCAAAGTGGTTTACTGCTCTAATTTATTTGCTTGCTTGCTAATGTTTAAATCCACCTCATTCCAGATATTGTACGGGGGTTCAGTTTATCCAGGCTGGTTTGAGTTTCGGAGAAAAACCATCCTCTTCTTTTGAACCTTTAGTGAAAAGCCTTAGCTGTCTTTTTCTTCATTAACTAAGCCTTTCACTCTTCTGTTTGCTGCTTGTACTAATATACATTCTTTAAATTTTATTAATAATAGTCAAAGCCTTTCAATAATTATATTGGTCCAAATAAAATAAAATCCAAATAAAAATGAAAAGAAGTGTGTTATCATTATTAATACCAGTTTATAATAACTATGAGCAAGTGTTTTGCATTCTTTTTCCAAGAAATATCAAAAAAACCAAACAATGCATCAAAAGAGAAGAAAAATCTGGTTATAAAATCTACTTCTCAAACTCTTAAAACATTACAGTTTTAAGACTACAGAGGAGATGCTTGGCAAACTGAATGGGATTATATACTGCAAAGTGAACAAGATTTCCGTTTGCAATGATAGCTATAGGACTGAACTACTGAATGTTTTTAAAAACAACAACAAAAGAAATAAAATTTGACAGTTCTTTAGACCTACCTTCAGCAGTGAATCAAAACCACAATTTATAGAAAAAGAAGATATTATAAATAAAGAAGAATGCTATATTTCCAAGATTTCTTAGAAATTATTTTAAATAGAGCACTAGAATAAGAACAATAAGTACCAAATTAAGTAATACTATCAAGAGATAGAAAGGCGTGTAGCCATACAAAAAGTTAAGACTTCATTGTCTGGTGGCAGATTATTTTCCTGTAATTTTAAAATTCTCCTACACAATTGAATTCAGTATTCTCCAACAGACAGTTTCCACAGGATGTTTCTGTGGAGCTCTCTCTCCTCCAATTGTTAGCATGTTAATTAAATGTGAACTTTGTTATCAATGATAATAATTGAATGTTCTCTGTTCAGATTCCAACTGATACCATTGCTAGCATTTACAGTAATTCTCTTAATTATCAGGGTGGAGGAATGAGGATGAGAAAATTGAAGAGGGAGGTAGTCATTTGGGAAAGATCAGAGTAGTGGCAGGAAGAGGGATATATAACAAGAGGGATGTGGGATGAGCTATTATAGGGAAGGGAGACCTTAGGCTCAGGCTGGTACTTTTAAATGCCAGGCCCATCTATTAAAAAAGTATCTTAATCCAGAAATTACATTATGGTTGAAAAGGTAGACTAAGCATAACTGAAATCAGGGGATCACTCTGGAATCATTACATAGACCTAAGAGAGCAAAGTCTGGCTCCCCCTGAATGCTGTTAAACTTAATCTTGTGTTTCCTAGAGGCAAACTGCCAGCCTGAGAAGACTGATGCAAAATAGACTTTGAGCAATAAAATAGCTAGTTTATACATTACACATGTGAGTCTGCTGTTCACATCTGACAGTTGATATTAATAAATAATCAAACCTAAAAAAATTCTGGTGCACACTTAAATAAAACTTGTATTGTTTTTTAGTTGGATACATCAAACATCAGGTGTTTATTAAATTCAGTTTTGTTTCCCTCCCTAATGTTTTTTTTTTCATACCAGTGTATTACTATCAAGTTTGGGATGTAGTAGTTTATTGAAATCCCTTCCTATTGCCACTCTGCCATAAATACATTCATTCAGTTTTGAAAACATTCATAAAACATAACAGAAGAATCTATGTTTGATCCATAAACATTAACCAGTTATTGCAATCCATGTCATTTTAGTACATAAAATTAAACACCCATTGACATCAGTGACAACTTGTTGTACATCAACTGGAAATCCTTTTTGAAACAAAATAGCCATATCTTTAGCTTTTGTCAAAGTACAAACCTGTCCCACCAAATCTGTCATTAATATTTATCGTGTTCCATTAAATACAGTGGTAACTTGGTACTCAATGGTTTGAGACTCATCAAATTTGGTACTCAATGCATTTTGATGTGAAAATTTTATCCTGATACTCATTATTTGTTTGGTATTCAACATACTAGCTAGAACTTGTCAGTGTTGGCTTCTTGTGACTCAATACGTTATTCCTTACGGGAAAAATCTAACTGGTACTCATTGTTTTTGGTACTCATTGTACTTCCTGGAACTAATTAATTATGAGTACTGAGGTTGTAAGTCTCTGGTAGATAGAGATGGGGTGGAGTTGAATGTTTATGTTGTTATTTTTAATGTTGTAAATCACCTAGAGTCACCTATAGGCAAATTGGTTGGCCATATAAATTTGTTTAATAAATTAATATTTTAAATATTTTAAATTTTAAATCTATGCTAAGATTACATTTTGATTCTTGCAACCCTTTTACATTAAGTATAACTATTATTATTTACTAATTTTATTTTGGCCCATTTATCAATACTCTCCCTATAGAAATTTGTTTTATGACATTTAACAAATACCCACTAATGAACTTTTCTATGTTTAAATATTTATTGTTTTCTAGCATTGCTCATAGAGGTAGCAACTCCATAGAAACTTAAATTAGCACTCAAATACCATTCTATTACATATATATAAAATATATATTTAAAAGGGAAAAAAAGAAAAAATGTGACTAAGAGCAAAAAAATGAAACAGCAAGCGACATTATTAAAGAGACTAAAAAGAACCTTAAGGAAAAATAATATGAAACTACATGCATACATATATTCTTAAAAGGGATAGTAGTACTATGATTACATCTCTATAAGTATAAGTGAAAAAAGAACAGTTTCAAACTTACTAATTGGAACTAATATATTGTATGTACCTTAGAGTATTTATATCTTAGAGTTGGTAATATGCCCAGATTTGGCATATTATGAAGTTAAGGATAAAAAATGACAGAGTACAGAAAAAAAAGCATAGTGGGGGTTTTTTGTTTGTTTTTTTAAGAAAACAGGCTGTTTCAGGGCAAACCTAAACTTCTCCCATCAGGCTTGTCTATCTGCAGATTATAAATGTAAGATAAAGGGCTCTGCATTCGAAGGATTATCAAATCTGTGAATCTGATTTGACGATGAATGCAAAATGTAGTTGGAAATGCTGAAGTAATATTGATCTGACAAGAGTTCTCAGTTTTGTGAAAAGCTTTATCTTTAGTAAAAAAGTTTACCTTTTTAGTAAAAACTGATAAATCGGTATCTTACTTTGACTAGAACCCACCATCAACAGAGACTACCAATTCCTGCTGAAATATATGTAACATCTCATTCTTGTATTAACATGAAAGAATTGTACAATAACGATATTGGAACTAGTTGCAGTCTTCCTTATTAAAGGAAGTTTAATCACATGATCAATCTTGACTGGTAAATCTATTTCCAAAGGGAGTAGTTTTCTGAAAAAATTCTTCATAAATTCATAAAGCCAGATTTGATTGATTTGGGGATTTTCAATGTTAATCTCATATAGAATTTTAATATGCAATTGTGACTTTTAAGCAATTTATTTATCCAAAATATTATGACTGGCTTGCATAACAGCGGGCAGTCAATCAATCTTTATAGAGAGCCATTTTTTTCTGGCATGTTTTAAAATCACAATTAAGGTCTGCCAGATCTTGTTGGATCAGCTTCAGAACTTGTACCTGAGCCAGGATCTCCTTTAACAAATCAGTAGAAAAATCCTCCTCTGCCATCTTTCCAAGCTTGGCAGATGGTGCTGCAGTTGGAATTAAGCTAATGTCGAATGTTTGGATTTAATTGCCGTTCCAATAGCTCACTGAAAACAAATGAAAAGCTTTCATTTACCCAGATCAAAGTCTTTATCTATACAGTGTGACAATATGAAGTTTGGAAACACTTTAATCAGGAAAGACATGAGAAATGTGACACAGTGCCATCCCAAAACAGAAACCTACTTATGCAGTTAAAGGCACTGAACAGTTGGGCCCACCCTTTCCAGAACTATGAGGTTACAAAAATAATGTTTGATTGCATAACTCAGCTGCCTGCCCTGTAAGTTTCCAGAAGTATTTCACTTTAAGTGGCATACTGCTATTGCATCTTGATTGGCAGTATTATCACTATCAATCTCACTATGCTAGTCTTATAATGGAGGACTTTTTCATATAACCAGTCCTATGTGCACCATTTGGATGTAGGAGAACTATATACTGTCAATAGATTTCTTTTCTATAACCTGAATGTCTTCTTAATGCTTTGTTTCCACTTCAGAAACTGGACAATTCACTAGTTTAGTATGATTTTTAGGTCAACTGGTGGGTTCAATGGCCTACTCTTCCATGGTGAAAATATTTGTTGGAATACAGGATCTTAATTTACTCATTGACTAATAATTAGGCAAGAGTAAAGAATGGTGGAGGCCACACACTTTCTCCATTAAGGTATGATACTGGATCTCCAATTAAATGGATGTTCAGCTAGTCCTAGACTTATGGTAATTATTTAACGATCATCTGAAGATACGATGGCCTCAGAAAGTGTGCTTTATGACCTGTAAAATATTTCTGACTGTTGTAACACCCCCTCCCCGGTCAGCTGTTTGCAATCTGGGTGCTTGGCAACCTGTTTGCACTTGCGACCTGTTGCCAAGCACTTCACAATCATGTGACTGCCATCAGCAATCTCCTCTGGCAGATTCCTTGGTAAATTGATCGCAAAGCCTGCAGTGAAGATTGCAGTCTGCTTCTTGCCTGCCAGGAGGACTTTCTCTCACCTCTGAGGGATGGCTGAAAGAGCTGCTTGCCAAGTGGAGCTCCTTCAGCAGGGTGTAGGAAAATATGGAGCACATATTTTCAGGATCTGAGCTCTCTTTCTCCATACCATCAAAGGCATTCCCTTCCAAACACAGAGTGCCGATATCCTCCCACGGGGTGCAGAAACTGAACTTAATTCTGAAGATTCCCTTCTGTGCATAAAGGGGATCTGGTCTCCTTCAGCATTGTGGAAGAAACATAGCGCAGATCCAGAATTTTGAGCTTCTGAGCAGAGGGGCAGTGTGCCAAGGTAAGAAGTACAGGGTAGGTAGGCCCTGAGAGGCCCGACTTAGGCCACACATTTCTCTCCACGCAGGGTTGAGGATCCTGCTTGGATTTAGGCAGAAAGGATTTTCAGCTCCTAAGGAGAGCTTTCAAGGGTCTCTCCCACTCCCAAGAGGCATTCTAGGCTTCTTACCATTTAATGGCCACAACCTGGACTGATTGAATTGTAGTAGTTGAGTGAAGCAGTCACAAGATGTCTTATTTAATGACCATTTCATTCAGCATCCAAAATTCAGATCCAAATTGTTGTTATGTAAGTACTACCTGTATAGCAATGCTAATACATTTCTGTGGAAGAGTGAGTGGAGGATGGTGAGAATAAATGAAGTTGTCCCTTTTTAATGTTTTTTGTTATGTGGCTCTCCTGGTTAAGGGTCTTGTCCTGGTTTCATCAACCATCACTGCGATGCTTTGTATAAAACCATTACCATAAATTATTTTTGATTTATATGGTTTACAATGCACTATTGTTTTTACAGCAGTAATTTAGTCAAGGAAAGTGAAATATCACTTTGCATAATTTGTCGAACCCTCATGTAGTGCATATATAATTAATGGTATTACCACATGGAGGTGAGGCTTTAAAAATTAAACTAGAGTGAAAATTAAAAAATTGAAAATTTGATCAGAATGAAAATTAGGAAATAAAATAAATCAAAACTTTTTGCTGAAAAAACAATTGCCTTTGAACAAGCTTTTGGGGAAAGAATTTGACACTGTGTCTTAATGTTTTTGTCTTGTTTCACTTAAAATGCTAAAAATAGAAACAGCTCATGTTTTCAAGACACGAAGAACAAAACTTGTAGCTTGGTTTGGCTAAAATTAGTATATAGTCACTTGAGGTTTATATATAATTGCTGCATATTTTAAATGTGCTTTTTATTGCATAGTAACAGGCAAAATATATGCATTTTGTTTCATGATACAATGGAAAAATCATACTATTCCCAAAAAGGTAAGAAAATAAGGTAACTTTCATTATGTAACATAAAGTCAGAGAAACTATTTGGCACTTACTAAAAGGAACCATAATGGGCAAAAATTCTGTTATTGTTTTCAGACCGTAGCTAAACAAGAAGACCAACAGGATATAGTACAAACCTCCTATTTCTACTCTTTAAGGATCTGCAAGTTCTAGTAAAAGTCAGTGAAAAAAATGGGGCTATTTAAAGATAATAGATTTGGCAGCCCAAGTTAAAATAGACAGTGAAGATACTGCAGTGGTTAATAGCTTCTGCTTTTTATGACCAAGCATCAACAGTAAAGGAACAAGAGGCCAAGAAATATACTACAAACTAGGATGTGGTAGGCCTTGAAAGCCTTGGAAAAGATATTCAAAGTCGCAGACACTGATCACACGACCATGTGATGCTGCAACCGTTGTAATTGCAAATTGGTCGCCAGGGGCCTGAATCACCATCATGGGACTGCAGGACCACTGCAATGGCCAACTTCAAGGACTGGTCATAAGTCCTCCTCTTTTGGCACCACTATAACTTTGAACAGTCACTGAGCTAGTGCTTGTAACCTAAGGGGCTACCTATACAGTGGATTATTGGAAAAAAGGCAATGAAATAATTAATTGCAACTGCAATGTATTTTAAGTTCTTCTATTTTGTAGATTATCTCCTAAAAAGCAAACAATATACAACTTTAAAACTTCCACATTTGTGGAAAATTCTGACCTGGTGTATCTCTGGACTGGTCTCTATAAGTGCAAGTATCTTCAAACAGATACCGGAACATAAATAATTATTAGGTTACTATCTACCAGATAATGTATTATGTAAGGATTAGGGAAACTTTAGGTTTAAATCCTCAATTTGCTCCCTAGTTCTCTAAGTTATTGCCCTGATCTACTTGGGACTTCATCCTTTGCTCCCTTTCACAGTTCAATAAAGGTTACAAAATGAAGTAAACAGAACAAGGCCTTAGTTAACAGGCTTGAGACACTAAATTCAGGATTAAGAAGAGCACCATAGCACTAACAGGATTTTATGGCACTTGTTCAAGTTTCTACAGCAACTGTAAACTTGCCTGCACTGAATTCAAAAGATATGGATTCGTCTTAGATCAGGATGGAGAATATCTCAGAGCTACAGCTCAACCTTCCATATCCCCAGTTGAGCTGGGACTGAACTTTTCTGACCTAGTTTTTAGCATGTCTTTCAGGATGGGAAGAGAAGCAGGAAATCATGGAGAGGAAAATTGCTTCCATTCCCCAGATTTAAAATCAGACCAAAACTTGGTATTTTGAGTGGGATGGGAAATATGGGCCTTTGGTTGTAAGGGATATGAGGCAGGGAGGAAATAGCTTGTCTTTTAGAATCTTATCACTATTATTCCTATTCTTAAACATTACCCACATCTGTTAAAAAATAGGTTTAAAAAGGGTCTCAAATGGTTGTTCGGAGGAAAAAGATGAAAAAATCACATTATAAAATTGGCTGTAACTTAAATGATACAATACTGGAGTTCTGGGAGGGCACAGGGAACATACAGGACTCTTTTTGCCAATTTCAATTTTACATGCTAAGGCTGGAGATTAGATAGGATCAGAGGACTGCAAGCTTGCCAGGTTATGTAGTTCTATTGTAAGATTCAAGAGAGAGAGAGACATGTTTTTCAAAGCTGCTGTCACTAAGACCTGGACATGGTAATAATATTGAATCAGCTGCCAACTGAGCCTGGTACATATAACAAGATTAAATGGGTTTGGGAGAGTATGGATGTAGGAGATGACCAAGCTGAGCCCAAGGGCAGGGTTAAAACATCATAAGTATGGAGTTGCTACATCATCCTAAGAGACTTAAGTCCAGCCCCCCTTGAAGTCTGTTAACTCTTATTTGAAGCCAATTTGCTTTGATCATTAGTATGTCAGATTCTTATGTATTGGTAGAATGAAATAAACCTGTAGTGCTTTTGAACTCCATTCTGGCTCCTGATTTCTTGTGCCCGATAATGTTCACAGAGGTGAAATCTAGCTGGTTCGCACCTGTTCAGCCAAACCGGTAGGAAAAATTTTGATTGGTTCAGAGAACCGGCAAAAATCACCTCTGGCTGGCCCCGCCTCTACCCACCCACTCACCGCTCGCCCCGCTCCCTGATCACCCCGCCTCACCTGCCCACCCGCCGCTCGCCCAATCACTCTTTATCTCGCCTCCCCACCCCAGCATAGGCTTAGCAGTCTATATAAGTTTACCAAGCAATTAGTCACCACAGTGTCTCTGCCTGCCTTCTCACGAGGATGTGCCTGTGCCCCAACTGCTCCTGATCTGCCTGCCTGCCTGCCTGGGTAAGTAAGCCGCCACCGCCGCTTCCTTCACTTCCCACCGGCGCTGAGTCCCCGCGCGGCCCTAGTAGCTGCACCCCCCCACAGTCCCTGGAACTTGCCTGACGCTTGCTTTGCTTCCCACCGTTTCTTTCTCCTTCTCGCCATCGTGTGCAGGGAGATGAAAGTTTCCCTAAAAAGAAGTTCAATCAATTCCAACTTCTCGCGAAAGGAAAAGATCTCGCAAAGTTGGAATTGATTGAGTGAATTCCAAGAAGAAACGTGATGGAGTTGGAAATAAGGTTGGCAAAGAAATGCTTGGAGAATTGGGAGAAAGCAAGGGCATCTGGGGGGTAGGGGGTGAAATGGTGTGGGGCTGCAATGGCGAAATGGGCAATGGAGCGGCCGGCGCGAGGGAAGGGGAATTTTCCTTTTCCCCTGCTCCTCGTGAACTACTCCCCCTCATGTTGGCCTCTCCTTTGCAGCGCAGCGGTCCAGCCCGCTGAGCCCAACAATGAGCTCCATGGCGCCTAAGCAGGGGCCAGGTCACCACCCTGCCTGTCCCCGGAGCTTGACTGCCTCCAGCTGCTGCTGCCGCCGCGGAGGGGGAGAATCATAAAGGGACAGGCTGCGGCCGCTCCCAGCTTGATTCTGGCCAGCAAAGAGACGGCAGCTGCAGGTCCTTTGCTCCGGCAAAGAGCGGCACCAGAAGCCTCCAGCCTCCACCTTTTTGCCAGAGCTAGAAGCCTCCAGCCGCCACTCCCGGCTTGTTCCGGCCAGCAGAGGTGATGGCTGCAGGCCCTTCGTGCCGGCAAAAAGCGGCGCCAGAAACCTCCAGCCGTCACCTCTTTGTCTTCTTTTTTTCCAACTAACCTTTTGCCTGCATTGGGCAGGCAGTCAGCATCGCCGTCTCTACAGCATCGGTTATGTGACTGGGTGGGCGTGGCCAACTCAACGTCACTCACAGCAAGGTGCCACCTCCCCACTTTGCCATGAGTGATGTTCAGTTGGCCACGCCCAATCACATGACCCCCACCAAGCCACGCCAATAGAACCCGTAGTGAAAAAAAATAGATTTCACCACTGGCTCAATTGTATACACACACACACATGCATATGTACACACATACTTATACTTATATACACATACTAGATTGTTTATGTTGACCGCCTACATGGAATGCTGTATTCCAAAGCAAATCTCCTACTCCAATCTGTAAAAAGAAACAATTATACTATTGCAGTAATTGCCATTTAAATAGCAATCACATAATTTTGCTCTTTCAAGGAGCTGTCATAGCAGAAATTAATGCTTTCTAAATAGTATGAACCAAATAATTTTACCCAGAATAAGACAGCACTTGTACAGAAGATCATCCATACATACTTTCCACAGGTTGTATAAGGAACATGCTCTTCTCGCTGTATAAACAAAGTTAATTGAAACAGGATTATTATGCAATGTGCTAATACACTTTATGTTGGCATGCACCATCATTAGCAAAATGAAATTGAATATAGTAATAATTTGCATATGACAGATATCCAAAATGATCTTTGTGTTCAGTATATTCTTGCTATAATGAAGAAATTAAGAAAAACAAAGGGTTTTTATAGCTTTAACAGAGAAAGAGAGAGAGAGAAAAGAGACGAAAAAGGAGAAATTGGGTTGATACATTTTACCTAAATTTTTACAGCTGGAGATTGAAATACAGGTAGTCCTTATGTAGCAACTGCCACATTGACCAACCATTTGCAATTACCATCAACCATTGATGGTAATAAACAATAGTAAAAATATCATTTTATAGCCAATACGTGCACTTATGCTCAAGTTTCTGCACCTGACAACCAAATCAGAATGAGAGTAAACTGTCATTGCTGCTTGGGAGATATTAATCTAAATGAGACAGCAGCAATTAGAGATCTCCACAGTCTCTCTGTCTCTTTCCCTCCTATGTGATTTACTTAGCAAAAGTCAGAAGAGTCAATTTTTTACTTCAAATATCATCACCCCTACTGTGCATTCTGTGGTCAAAGCAGGATACCATGGGAACTTTGACACCAAAGAGCCTATGATCCAGGAAAACCCCAAACTTGGCATCTGAAAGAAGTTTATTGCTATACAGCCTTGCATAGCCATGTGCCACTTTAACTCATATAAATAAAAAAATGTAAATGGCACACAGTTCACACAAGAAGCAAGTGGCCTACATTTTATTTTCCACTGCCTATTTCCCATGTAATTTTAAAGGCAATTTAAATGTAAAGGCAATGATCATTTTAGACAAGTCAATCTAAAGGTCACACACCTGCTGCCCCTTTAATTGACACTTTTACATTGCAGATCAACTGGCAAAGAGATGCTGTTTCTATCACCACCATTTACCTATTTACATAGGTAAAAGAGAGAAAAAATGTCATTGTCCACTAGACTAGACTGTGGTAGAAGTCAAAAGAAGAGGTTTTCTAAGAAGCTATCTTTTGCTCAGCATTACTGAAACTTAATAATTCCTCTGTTGCAACTTTTGTATATTGTATAACTATACACTTACAGCTTTGGTAATTAGAAAAGAAGAACTGAGTGAATTTATTCAAACTATCTTTTTTAATTAAAATGTTTAAAACTGTAAATACAATTACCTGTGTAATTTCATTCACTATTACATGGTGGCATTTTGCCTCATACTCTGGACGTGTTCGTTCCTCTTGTTCTAAAAACTCAACTGTGTCCCATTCGTATTCTAATTCAGCCTGGCGTCATTTCCAAAACTCCAAAAACAAGCTAACTAATCAAAGAATAAGTCAAGAAAAACAATCAGTACAAACTGTATGAATGAAAGTCAAATTGTTGCCACCGGCAACAGTTCCATGCCATTTTATGTATTATTTTTATATATTTTTCAAAACATGTTCACTTACATCTTCCCTAGCTTGTGAACTCAATTTCCTGTAGTTTTTTTTTTTTTGAAGAGAGAAAGATGAACTAGCAATTTGATTGCAACAAGGCTTTTTCTATCAAGGATATATTGCATCTGAATTGAGGCAATTCCAGAGTGGAATAGCTGGGGAATTCTGGGAGTTGAAGTCTTAACAAGGTTGGACAGCTTGTTCTAGGCATATTCCCTTTTTCATAGGAAGAGGTGCAAGTACAGGGAGAAGATTGTTACAGGATTCAGATCTGTTTTCTTCCCTCTTTTTTCAGGTGTGCCATGGAGAGCTACCCAGGGAAATTGAGAAGCTTTTAGGCTGATTAATTTCTGTGTACACAGCTGTGCAGGAAAAAGTGATGGCACATGCCCCCAGTTTTCCTTTTGCACACCATGTCCTTAAGCTGATTTGCTGACATTTGTCTATTGTACAAATTCAAATATTATACCAATTCTGCAATAATGAATAAGGTGTCTCATAAACATAAATGACACCTTGTCCCATTTTATTGAATTAATCACCTCAGTATGCAAAATATGAAGTTAACTTACCCCAAATCCCCATAAACACTGCAAACACTAATGTGCCAAAGTTGTCAAATATACAGAGTTTCTGAAAAACATGAAGGGAAAATATAATACAGGATTCTTTAACACTAGCTCTTCTGTTTTCATTGTAGATTTTATCATTTGGTTGTCATGTGCATATTTTTTAAAATTACATTTTATTACATTATGCACCTAAGCATCCGCATTCAATCATTGCTTCACTGCACTATATACACAGTGAACCGACAACATTCCTTCTTCATTATGGAAATGGCTAAATCACCTCCTCGGGCCCCAGCTGATAGCTGACAGCCCTGCCCATCTGTTTGCTTGAGGAAAATATGTATGCCAGGTAGCCTAAAAGGGTGTGCTGTTTGTTGCTGTATATACAGTTGTATCAAAAGATAACATGAATCAATAAAAATAACGCCACAGATCAGCTTTTCTAATTGTTGCATTCTTACCATGCAAACAGATGGTCTTCTAGTAGAACACAAATTATATAATAAGCTTATCATATGGAAACATGATTTTTGTGGATCTCACTATTTTAATCATGCCAATTTGTGGTGTAACTTTTTCATATGATAAAATCATAATATTGTAATATGGCCCTTTAAAGTTTAAAAGAAGAAAAGAGTTATTATATGTTCCTTGAGAACAGACCCACAATATAGGTCAACTGTATTGTGAGTAGGAATGTACACTTTCCAAACTGGAAAACCCAACTTTCCTTAGATACCAGTATACATTCAACCCTGGAACCATTAGTTGATTGACACCAATCACTCTCTCACATCAAATAACTTTGCAGGATTGATGTGAGGATAAAATGGGGAGATCCCCATCTTAGTTTCTTGGAGGTAAAATGAAACCCAAATAAACTTTTTATAACTCCAATCATAAAAATCAGATTTATATATTTGAGCAAATGGCACAAAAAGGAAATGTGCTAAAGAAAAATTATTTGCAAAAATATATATGTTATGAAGATGCACAAAAATACTTCTATTCAAGAAAAATACATATAAAATATTAGAATTTAATACTATTTCCCATTCTTTATAAAATTGCAACTTATGTTCAATGCCTACAGCAAATTTAGGATTGGGAAATGGGAAATTGAATGAAATCAAGTTGACATTTCTCTTACAAGAGGAGTGTTTGCTTTATTAAGATTTCATGAAGCCCAATCAGCTGTATACTGTGTATAGAAGCTTACTTCACTTGTACATTTACAGGCTTACAGAATCTCTCAGGTGGTTATGATTTTTACTTGGATTAATTTAAAAAAAAACCTATGTTCTAAGGGTTGTGCTAATCAGTTACACTTCTTATGTTTATTACTGATCTCATATTCTTCCTTCTCCACATACTTTCAGTTTATTTCAAAACAGCACTTTATGTCACAGTAATATTTTTTTTAATGCTGAAGGAAAAATACCTTGGAAGAGTCACATGTGAAGTTGAGATTCCAGTATGTGCATTCTTGATCACATTGTGGACACATAATAATCTTACCTCCTATGTTTGGATCACATACTTCTTGACTGAAAGAATGAATAAATCCATCTTACATATTAAGAAACTCAATGAATGGGATGCTAAATTCATAGTTTTCATTGATCACTACTGTCCTGATCATCTTCCACTTAATAAGTACTGTGGTACTACCACTGTTGCTACACTGGCCCCTTTTTCGATATGCAAAACACAAGCAAAATATGTGATAAATGAGTAGCATTGATGATGAGGTCTTTCTCTACCCATAATTCTTTTTGTGAATCATCTCCTCAAGAAGTCTCTTCCAATTCTGTTCAATGATGGTTCACTTTGAACTGTGCACTAGAAAAAACATAATTTCTTTTTTTTTTTATTGAAAAAGTTTTATACATAAAAATTTTTCAGTTTTAACCCCCACCCCCATCC
>JANHFL010005369.1:340254-350558 GCA_032468155.1 Oxyrhabdium leporinum
AAATCACAGTGCTCCCCCCACTCTCTGGCAACTCCCCCCACTCTCTGGCAACTGATGAAATCCATGCTAATCTCTCGCCATAGCCTGCTAGAGTTGGCCACCTGCTGCAGTAATCCAGGGGTGTTTCCTGGCATTCGTTTCATAGACGTACACACTGGGCAGCTCACCACATAGCTCTCTACATCCTTTTTCATCTTAGGCCACCAGGTGGAGGGTTTTTAAAAAATCAAAGTGGCCAGCTGGTTTTGCATCATGACTCCACTGTAGAACCTGGGTTCTCAGGTTGGCTGGGACATACAGTTTACCTCCCTTCCAGGCCAGGTTTTCCCTCATTGTCATCTCATTCTGGTGGGCTTTGAACCAGTCATCTTCCTGTAGAGCTTCCCTTAATTGATGCATCAACCCCTCTTCAGGTCATGGGAGAGCAGCTCGCGATCATGTCTCCTCAGAGGTTTGGGCTGCTAATTGCTTGGAGGGAATTATAGAGTTGACTACCTCTTCCTGGGTGCTCTTGTACTGGGGCATCCACGAGAGCATGTCTGCCAAGAAATCCCCCCCCCAGCAAGTATTTAAGTGTGAAATTGAATTGGTTAAAGTTTTGGGCCCTTCATACTTGTTTCAGAGACAGTTTCCTTGGGGTTCTCAGGGATTTCAAGTTCTTGTGGTCTGTTCATATCTCATACGGGATCTTACTAACTTCCAAAAACTGCCTCCATGTCAATAGAATCCATTGAACCATATAAGCTTCCTTTTCACACATTGCCCACAGCCTTTTGGTGTCAGTGACCTTACAGGACATGTAGGTACAGGGCTGCAGCTTCCTTTTGGCATTCTTTTGAAGTAGGACAGCCCACTCCCATTGCTGGCATCAACTTGGATTATGAATGGTTTATCTGGGTTCAGATGTTCAAGGATTGGCTCTGCCTCAAACAGCTGTTTGAGTTTCTCAAAAGCCATTTGGCATTCCATAGTCCAGTTCAGCAGCTGATTGGGCTTGGGCTTCATTCCTCATACATCCATCTTTAGCACTCTGATCAGTAGAGTGATCTGGGCAAATTACTGAATGAACTGTCTATAAAAGTTGGCATAGCGCAAGAAATTTTGCAGCTATTTTCTAGTCCAGGGAGCCTCCCACTGCATTATTGCTTTCACCTTCCCAGGGTCCATCTCTACTCTCTTGCTTGATACACAGTATTCCAAATAGTCCAGACTAATCTTATGAAAATCATATTTCAATAGTTTGGCATAGAGTTTAGCATCTAGGAGTTTTCTCAGCACCTCACACACTAACTTCACATGCTCCTCTATAATTTTGGAATAGATAAGACGTCATTCAAGTACACAAGGACCCCCTTATACAAATACTCATGCAGCACCTCATTTATCAATTGCATGAACACAGTGGGGAGCCTCTGCAGTCCAAAAGGCATCACTTGGAACTGGTAGCATTCCAAGGGGCAATTGAAGGCTGTCTTCCACTCATTTCTCTCTTTAATCCTTACTCAGTAATACGCTTCCCTCAAATATAGCTTGGTAAATATCTTCCCTTTGGACAGATACCCCAACATGTCCTTCATGAAGGGGAGGGGGTACATATTCTCAAAGTAAATATTGTTAATCCCATGGAAATCCACATACAGTCTCAAGGACCCATCCTTCTCTTTGAAAAGTATGGGAGCTATCATCTGGGATTTTGCTGGCTGAATGAATCCTCTAGCCAGATTTTTATCCATGAAGCTCCTCAGTTCCTCAATTTCCCTGAGGGTCATGACATACATCTTTGGTTTAGGCAGCTTTGCCCCCCAGTAAAATCTCAATTGCAGTTAATGGGACAATGGGGAAGGAGCACATCAGACTCCTCACTGAACATTTCTGCCAGGTCCCTGTACTCTCTTTGGATGGATTGCTTCACTGATTCAGGTTCTGCTAGGGCATTCATTGTCTCAGTCCTCTCTTCCCCTCTCAGTCGTACCTGGCCTATTCTACACGTCTTTCCTATTTGCATTAGTTTTTTCATTCCCGCCTTTAAGCACCATCGGTCACTTCCCCAATCCACCGTGGGGTTCCATTTCTTCAACCATGACAAACATAGTATCATGACCGCTGCTATTTAGGGGGCCACTAGAAATAGGATAGTCTCTTCATGGCTGCCTGCTCTCATGCTCATTGGCTCTGTCAGGCACATGGTGGGCACCTCCCCCCCCCATGATTGAGACATCAGCTTGCTCGAACTTCATAGGCTGTCTCAATTTCCTCACTTGTAGTCCCAACTTTCCTACTGTTTGCAAGCTGACCAAACAGCAGGTGCAGCCTGAGTCTATCGGGGCAGTGAAAACCCCCTCGAGTGGAGCACCAGAATCTCCACTTGGGCAGTGAAAGAGGTGATGGCTTCACTTACCATCCAGTCATCCTCTCCCTTGCTGTCACTTTCATAAAAGACCAGGCTGGGCTTGCCAGGGGTCAAAGTTCCCTCCCCTTTGCTGGACTGGGGAGAGACCTCCAGGACCGGATGTGCCACCTATATATCCTCCTTTGCCTTATTTGGTGCTTTCTTGACTGCTATTGGCTATGGTGCTGGGCAAGTTGCAGCCCGATGGCCTGCCTTCCTGCAATGGAAACAGGCTCCTGCTGGGCACTATGTGCTCTCCTTCAGGGTAGAGGAGGGGGCTACTGGGGTTCTCCAGCCCATCAAGTGTCTCTCTTAGCTCCACCGGGGTTGGTTCTCCAGCCCAGCATGCCACTTGTACTCCATCAGGTCCAACTACTGGTACTCATCTGGGATTTCTCGGGGCAGGCAATCCAGATTCAAACCATCTTGGAATTGGTAGACCAGCAGTTGCTCTGGCCACTCTCTCAGCTTTCCCACCAGGCTGCAGAACTCTCAGACTTATTAGCCACTGGCTTGGTCCCCTGTCTTATGGTTTGGATCTCTGATTCTGCTCGGCGGATCTGCAAGAGGTCCCCGAATCTGGCCCCAAACTCCTCCATGAAGGCATCAACATTCCCCAACTCCAGAGCCCCTTCATCATGGAGCCACACCACCCAATCTACAGCCTCCTCCACCAGGCTCATGGTGATGGCACTCATGCACACAGCTTCACCCAGATAGGGAACCCCATACCTGTCCATGTGGCTCCACCCTTGGTTCAGGAAGTAGGCTAGCTTCTCTGGCCTCCTGTCAAATATGGCTTTCAAGAGAGGTGGTTCTCAGTTGTCCTGGACCAGCACAAAGCCCGGTGGCACCCCCACCACCTGTGGGATCGCTTGTGCCTAGAGTCCAGGAGTGGCTGGAGGCACTTTGGGTTGTCTTAGGATCACCTGGGTATGGATGGTTGTCTCTTGGGGGCTTGGAGTTCCTTGAGCTATAGACCCCAATGTCGTGGGTTCGGGATGGAAAGGCGAGAGGCCCACAGAGGCTTGGGCTTGGCCAGCTCTTGCTCCTGGTCCCAAGGCTGCCAGGTACATTGATGCCACACCTCTCCCCCAGTTGTTCCACCGAAGGGCTGTAGCACATAGTCAGCTACTTCCAATCTGCCAGCTCTTCCAAATCCATGTCTCTCTTGGCTTTCCACTTCGATTCTCTGGTCATGGCAACCCCCAGTGGGACCAGAAAGAACTCTGCCTTGATGGCTTTTCCCACATTACCCTGCCATGGCTCCTTCAAGTCGAGTGGGGGTCCAGCTACAGCTGCTCCATTTTCTCTGCTCGCCCCTTGGATCTCACGACCACTTGTGTTCCAGAGTCCACCAGAGTTCCCACCAGTGCCTCTTCTGAAGGGGCCGCTCCAGCTTTTGTTGCTGACTCTGCTTTCCGCTCCATGCCAGACATCATCCTTCTTTCCCCTCCACAACACTCTTTGAGAGTAGGCTCTGCTGGGGTTTAAAAATAGAGCTGGTTTAATGTCAACAGTTTGATTAGCGAACCCAAAGAAAGTAGGCAGTCTCAGGAACTTTGCAACCCCAAAAGCATAACTTTATTTGATACACCATTTCGGTACTGAAGAATCAAAACCAGCTCTGGTTTTTCCCGCACAATGCTTGCACAGTTCACTTCTTTGTTGGACACCTGCATCAGTGACGTGGGTAGGTTCTTGGCTCTCACAGTCTATCCCTGGATCATCTGCATTCTTTCTCACCCTTCCCTCCCCCCAGTTCTTTGGCAAGTTGAATAGCGATAAGACTCAGATGTTTCAAAAGTGGTTCAGTCTTGACACTTATGCTGACACTTATGCTGAGATATACAAAGTATGTTACTGTGGCTTTAATCTTCCCATATGAGTGTCCTACAACAGCATTTCAGTTACTTCTTATGTTCTTTAAAAAAGAAAAGAGCTTTGGCTGGTGTATGTTTTGTTGTTAGGAATGCTGCTTCAATGCACACTAGCAGCAGTCAGAGTGACTCCTCCTTTTCCATGGTTGGAGAATATAGAAAAAGCTTCAGGTGATCCTATTTTCCCCTATGTTTCACCTTCCCTCTCCAAAGTAAAAAAGAAGACACATTGGAGAAATGTAGGGTGCTATAACTTAAGACAGTGTTTCTCAATGTTGGCAATTTTAAGGTGTGTGGACCTGAACTCCCAGAAATCCCCAGCCAGTTCAGAGTTGAAGACCATACATGTTAACATTGCTAAGGTTAGGAGACTCTGGTCTAGGAGACTGAATCTGGGGCACCGCCCAGAGATTCCCATCATTGGTTTAGAAGAAGGTGTATAAAAGGCTCCATCATTTCTCTGTGTTATTCATAACACTTTATTAGTAGAATATGTTTGCTTATGTAATCATTCCTCAGTGAGATCTAGCTGTCAACAGTTTAACAAGTAAAAGGGATGTTTGCCCATCTCCTTCCTATAAGCTAAAAACAACAAAGAACACCTGCTATACCAGTTTAAATGACAGGTAGCTCTAATCTTAACTTGGTGTCATTTGTTAAATTGTTATTATATATAATTATTTTTATCATCCTGACAGTCTTCTTTTCCCAAGGAATGGAAGAAATAATATACATCTCTACAACCTGACAGCAACATCCATCCTCTATTTCCCCGAATTTTGAATATTTGTTTTCAAGGTAAGCAATACTGTTTTTAGCAAATCGGATGTGTGCTGGATGAGAAGCAGATCTATTAATTTTAGATGAGAGTGTTTTTTGTGAAATATTTCTTGTTCCACAAAACTTGAGTCCAAACCACAGTGTATTCAAACTGAATTCAGCTGGTTTTCTGCACATACCCCCCTCCCTTTATCAACAATGTCTCCCACAGTGACTGTTATTAAATCTGCAATAGCCAGATCTTAATATTGAGGAATTCAACAACAGCAGCACAACAATTCCTCACAGTTATTTAAGTTTACTTATTGATTTCTAGCATTGAAATATCTGGATCTGAAACCTACATCAAACAACTGTGACAGATTTTTATCTGATATAGAGATGTTTAAACATGCAAATGGCTGAGAATTAAATGGAGAAAAGCAGATAGGAAGGGGACAATTAATTTCTTGTAATCTAGAGGAAAAGCTTTTGTTGGGGTTGATTTTGCCAATAAATATTCAACTTAAAAAATAAATGTAAAGAACTTGGGAGGAATTTGCAGAGGCCAGGTACTCTGATTCTTGCTGGATTGCAATTAGGGGACAAGTAGTGTTGTTTCTCCCCAAAACCCCTCTTTAGAAATCTAGTGTGCAAAACTATGGTTTCAGTACTACCAATATGTCAACATGCTAGGGGTGTTATAAGTAGAGTTTTAGTATGGGAAATGTCCAGACGCTTGATATTTTTAAATGGCCATGTGGATTTTAAAATGACATGATATCGAGACTAAAATTCTAATTAATGCTGATATTGGACTCATGTCATTTTTTAAAAAGAATATGACATATTGTAGAACTTTTAATAGACCCATCCTTCCCAACCTGATGTCCTCCCAATCACAAAATCCATAAGCCTTGATTATTAGTCATGATTTGTAGATAAAATTATCTGAATGGTACCAGGTTGAAGAATGATGTAATTTAAGATTTCATTGTATTTTTTGCCTGTTGAACCATTCTGGGAACTTGAACATCTAGGTACCATTTTGTGTCATTTTGATTGCCATAGAAATAACTTTGGCAATCCATACTTAGCTATGGATTTTATTTTATTTTATTTCACCATGGATCAGCACAGCTGTGATTGCTTCTCATTTAGATAGTGTTTTTATCCCACAATCCTTTTAAAACAAGTTCAGAGAAGTTTTCATTAACAGAAATTATATTCCTTCCTTAGCACATTGATCATGAATGCCAGTGCTTTGAACTGACTCATTGCTTTGAGTTGGCAATATGAGTCACTGAGAATAAATAAGTCCCAGATTATAAATTCTTGAATGTTCTGATGACTGTGTAGGCAGTACATATACTCATCCAAATGGTAGCAATTTATAGCTATCTCTCTAATGCTTCAGTTATTTAAGACACTTTCAGCTTAAAGCAAAACATGGTTCATATTTAAAAAAAAATAACAGAGTATTAATAAGATCTTTTAAAAAGAATAATTACATTTGAATCTGTATCAAAAGCAACATTCATAGCAAGTTCTATGAATAGTTTTTCCAGGCATTGCATCTCCAAGTATTATGTTTGCTAGAAATCAGAAAGGAAGGAGTATCAAACTGGCAGCCTAGGGGGCCAAAGGCTTCACATGCAGGCCACGCCCATCCCAGCTCCAGAAAGAGGCACATAATCTCAGTTCTGGGAAGAGATTTTTCTGAAATTTTAAATAATTACTATTAAATAGACCAACTTTTCACAATCTGGTATCCTCTGGATGTGTTGGCATTCAACTTATAATTAACAGACAAATGGCTTTGGGACATACTGGCTGGAAGATTTGGATACCAAATTTCAACATACCTAAAGGGCACCAGAATGGGAGAACTAAAACTAAAATAAACAATGCAGGATTAGATGGATGAATGGTTTGGCTCTTCAGTAAACAATTTAACAAAGTCACATTCATTTTTAGAAAATTGAGAACATGTTACATACACATTACATATTGTGAAATTATAAAACTATTGGGTGAGAATTAGTTCTATCTGAAGCAAACCTATGGAAATCCATGAGTTTAAATCAGGTGGATTCATCATTATCAACAGATTTCAGTGGGTCTGCTGTAAATATGACTAAATCTGAATCCGAGAATTGACTGTTTCTATGTTCACTGTCCACTCAATCGAAACTGACTTCCATATTGACTCAGCACTTTAATTTATGAGGGAGATAAATAAAATGCATATGCCTGGGACTTAGATCAGCTACAGGACTGCATTAAGATGATCCCTTCTCCAATACTGTATCTGTTTGAGAAATCTGCATGCATTAAACGTGAATTTCTGAGAAAGAATTGAAAAAAAAATGCAAGATTGAAAGAACTGCTTCATCTTTTTAAAGAAAAAAAAATTAAGCAATTGCAACAGGTATACATATATCTAAGCCTTAAAATGACACCAGTCTGTGGAATTGTAGATCAAATACTCATGATTTTGCTTTTTACCCTTTGGGGTCATTTCTCTGATAAATAATTCAGAGACTGCAGTGGCAAGTAGCTTGCATACTGACAAGATTAAAAAGAATGCTTTGTCTGGGTTAAATTTACAATCTGAAACTTCCTTTAAAATGTCAAGAACGTAATTAATTTAAGATGGTTTGCCAAGTAGAATCCTCCTGACCCTGTCAGAATAATTTCATTTCCTAATGGTGAGGAAGGATGTTGCATTTACCTTGGTGAAGCTTTGGTTCTATTTTCTTTGCTTTTACCCCCCTATTTCATTTCATGTTTCTCTTAGTCTTTCTGAGTAAAAAATAGTCCTGCAGAATGCCACCCCCCTCCACCCTCCCACAGATAAAGCAAATAGGGGCAACAAATTACCACTGAACAGGGACTGAAATACCAGCCAGAACTTTTGACATGAAAAGAAGACAAGTATTTTCCTCTCCCCCTGCCTGCACATTCAGACAAGTATTTCTGAGGAGCAGCAGGACATGCATAAATTCAACAGCATGACAATTCAGTTTGGGCAGAGCAAAAGCTTTTGGTCCCATACCAGCACAGCAGCAACCACTCTTATGAAAGAGGACCTAAATGCACTACGATCAGCAGGATTTTTTTTATGTTTGATCTTCAAGTCATGTTTACTAGTGTAAACACGTTTTTGTAGTTGTGGTACCTCAGTTAATTCCTGCAGGGCAGAAGGAATTTGATTAAACAATAGAGCATCATTTGAAGACTTCTGTAAATTTCACTTGGTGGTTGCTTTAGGAAAGAAAGTCATTTTTATTTTTAGTTTCCACTTGTTTGAACATGTGATGTTTTGTATGTTATAATAACAAAACAGTTTGAGTTATTCAGATGTGTCTGTTGTCGGAATATTTACACCTCACATTTCATCTTGCCTTTGAACAGAAGACTTGAGATGTTTAAATCAACCTGCCACAGATTTCATTGGGACTTTGTGCAATGCACAGAAATAGATAACATCACAAAGTTGAGCAGTGAATAATGCCTTCTAAAATATCTCATTGTTTGTTCAAAAATTCACACAAAGAACTGTAAATCTGAGAAAGATGTATTCCAAAAGAAATATATACATGGGAAAGTTGTACACAGAAAAGGGACTATTTGTCTGTTTCTTAAACTTGACTTTGTAATGACTATGGGCAGAGTACAATATTAAAAATAGCTCAAAACAATAATAAGAAAGTACAATAAAGCTCCAGACAGAACAATAATCTACAAAGTCAAACCCAAAATATTTATATTAAGGTCTGTTATATACCCTACCTCTGGGGAAAGACATAAATTATATGCCCTATTTAAATGTAGTCAGGATAGGGGCTGTATGGATCTTCATCAAAAATAAAAAAAGTCCATTTTAAAACATACTGAAGGAAATTTTGATTGAACCTACAGCATAGGTCTCATCTTCGTCAGAGCACACAGGCCTCACAACAATGTCAAGATATTGCCTCAGTAAGTGTATTATTATTATTATGGATCATTGCATAATCAGCAAAATGTTTAGACTGGATTTGGCATTTTTATTATCTATTGAGTCCTTCCCAACCACCTGGTTAGGCTAGTTTGATAGTGTTAAAGATATTTTCACAAGATGCAAGCTTGTTCAAAATAAAACTGCCCTTTGCAATTATTATTATAGAGTGCTTTGTTTCAATTTGTATCAAATCTGTATTCTCATGGCATCAGTATTCTGTTTTAAACTTTATAATAACATCTGGTCAGAATCCGGAGACTCAAAGAGCTAACACTTGACATTGAGCAAAGCAAGCCATACTGACTAACCAGCAATTTAAAAAGTGGATCTAAGGAGCTATTTGGAAAATCCCCTGGACTGTATAATTGGAACCAATTGATCAATTGTGGGATATAAAGAACTGCAACTACCTATGATTGAAGACTTAGAAAGAATTTGGAAAGAGTTTAAAGGAGTACAGCTCAGAAGATAATAGCTGATTTATAAGTGTATAATGTGAAGGCCCATTAGTCCCTTCTTTCAGTTAAAGTGTCGAGGTCTGGAGAAGGTGGAAGAATTAAATATTTTTTAAGACAGAGCCTTGATAAGGTGTATGCAATAAAGTTAATTGTCATTGACTCTATTTAGTTTTATTATGTTGCATTTACAGAGATAAATTGATAAGGACAAGACAAAGGAGGAAGTGACGTTTATGCACTATACACTGCGTAAAATTCTTAGAAGGTCAAGAGCTCTTTTTGGATGGTTGGATGTCAAAACACAGCAAAAGTGTATACAGTGTTTGACAAAGACCCAAAATAGGCCTTAGATCAGTGGTGTCAAACTCGCGGGCCATGGGCCGGATGTGTCATGTGCTGGCCTTGCCCCCGCCTGGTTTAGCGAAGGGGAAAAAAGTCCCGATATGTCATGTGACACCGCCATGAGGCCACAAGTTTGACAGCTGCCTTAGACCTTCAGAGTTACACCTTTCAAGTGGAAGAAATCTTAGAAATGGAAGCAAGGAAAAAAAATCCCCTGAGAAATCACTCTCAGTCAGATAAATTTGATCTCTTACAAGAGCTAAGAAAAATGAAGATAAATATAAAGGAGGATTTGAAGCAAATAAATGATAGAATGAATAGTATGTATGTAAGAATAACAGATTTGGTGAAACAAAGTCAGGATATGACATGAAATATTACAGAAGTGAGGATTCAGATGGGAGAACATGATAGGGTGTTAAAAAGCCAGATAACTATGATTTGATTGAGATACAGGACCATCAGCGCTG
>JANHFL010005370.1:6186-18343 GCA_032468155.1 Oxyrhabdium leporinum
CTATCTATCTATCTATCTATCTATCTATCTATCTATCTATCTATCTATCTATCTATCTATCTATCTATCTATCCTTTATAGATAGTGTATGTGTGTGTGTGTGTGTGTATGAATGCAATACATATACAATAAATAAATATGCATCAGGGCAAAATGACAAAATTGTCACTTGTCCCCTGACCCACCCAGCATCTTTTCAAGGGTTTTTTTCCCTATCAGTTATCAATGCATCTTTTCAAAGCGTATAATCTGTATGATTCTTGCTTTTCTCCCTCCCTTACATTTTCTATCCCAGCGTTTCACTCTTCCCAAGGTACAAGATGGGTAATTACTGCCCAAAATACCAATTCTTGCCCTGCAATTATCATTAGACATAATGAATACCTCAACACAGCAGGCAGCTGGGAGATCCCTGTTTAGACTCTCAGACAGCAGAATAGACTGTCAGGAACAAGGCACCCATCACACTGAACAGATTACTTTTTATGCAAAGCTAGTTTTGGTTCTGGAGAACCTTTGCCCTTAAATACAGACATTCAGTACAGTTTCTTCCTCTACTTTAGAGAAGCAAGAGTGCAGCTGCCCAAAGAAGAATGAGCTTCCCTCACTAACCTTTGCCTCACTGTTTTACCCCTGGCATCCAGACCTTGTGAAAAACTCTTACAAAGAAAAGCTTGCTATATCTGTATAAAGTTTCCTCATGATTGGAATCAAAATTTATGTACCATACATTAGACTTCTTTTCATTCTCATCAATCTGTGGACAGTAGAGGAGGAGGATCAAGAATGTACTTGGAGCCCATGAAATGGATGTCATTCTATATTATGCAGTATTCAAAGACTGCCATTGATTTCTTATTGAGAAGGTCTCTGATGTGAATATGAGGATGTGCAGTTACAGCTCCCTAGTTCTCACAAAGATAAAGGTGGAAGGGAAGGAGGAATGAAGTACATCCAGAGCCTTTTCCTATGACTTTACCATAAAAGTAGTTCTGAACTTCATGACATGGGTGTAATCTACTTTGAACGACTAACATAATACCTGTTATACCAATGGCTCTTAAATGGGAGGCTTGTTAGCAAGTTGAGGAAGCAGTCTGGGACTGCTGCTACCGAGACACTTGTGTGGAGCAATAAAGTTCTTTTTGGGAGAGGGGAGGGGGTTAATGGCATCATTTGAGACTGATAATTGGGGAAGGGGTAACACACAAGAGCCACTGTGTTGGCTGCCTGACTCAGCAATTCTAGTTAACTCTCATCTTCTACCATAATAGAACTAATGACCGTGTCTGGGGTTTTAAGGGCCGAGTAGACCTTCAGGTTGAAGGCAGGACAAGAAGCAATGGATGGAAACTAATCAAGGAGAGAAGCAACCTAGAACTAAAGAGAAATTTCCTGACAGAACAATTAATCAGTGAAATGATTTGCCTTCAGAAGTTGTGGGTGCTTCAACACTGGAAGTTTTTAAAAAGAGATTGGATGAGCATTTGTCTGAAATGGTATAGGGCTTTTTGCCTGAGCAGGGGATTGGACTAGAAGACCTCAAAGGTCTCTTCCAACTATGTTGTTCTGTTCTGTTCAGGTGTTCAGTTTCAGGAGGATGCCTGCATAAAATGTCCTCAGCAGAGTGGAACATGACATAAACATAAGTGATTTATGATCTGTCCTTAAAGTTACAACTGCTTCACAACTCCCATAGTCTCATGATCACAATGCAGGTCCTTGGCAAGTGACTTGCATTTACAATGTCTGCAGTGTCTTGCAGACATGTGATTGCAATTTGCAACTTCCCAGCCAGCTTTCAACAAGCAGAATCAATTGGGGAAGCTGCATTTTCTTAATGACCACTTGATTCTCTTAATAACTGTGTGATCTGCTTAATAACCACAGTGATTTGCTTAACAACTGCAATAAAAATGACAGTAAAATCAGGTCCAGTCACTTTACAACCACTCCATTTTATAATCCCAGTCGTGGTTGTAAATCAAGGACTACATGTATATACTTACATATATGTTGGTCTTTCCTTGTCCTCAAAGTATACTAGAGTTGTGGAGAATGCCAGGTTCCATTGCATTCAAGGTGCCTACCATTTCCTGAGTGAAATGTGTTCTCTATAGACATAATTAATTCACTTCACCTCTACCCAATGTTGGTGGAGGAGAGAAAGAGCACCAGGTCTGTCATGGATATGCGATAATTGGCTGTACAATTCTTGCTGGTTTCTCCCACACTTTCTCCTCCCACAACAGTTAAAGCAAAGATAGGTTTCCATGGTAGCAACAGTTCTTCCTAAAGACCTACATTAAAAACTTGTCTCTGAGTTATATATAAGAACTTCATTTTATAATGGATAAAGAGATTAGGAATCCTGTTAGTAGACACAGACTGCATATGTCAGACCATTAGTCTTTAATGCCAACTTTAAAGGTGTTACTCTCTAATTAATGGTACTAAATATGCATTATCAAAAGAATAATGCAGATTTGTTACCATGTTAATTGGTTATATTTATGTTATTCCTTAATGTGGTGGAGTTTAGTTTCGATTCTCAAAAGGAGGGGGTGCATTCTATAGGACCAGAGACAGTGAAGTTTAGATGGTTTCATTGGTAGGAAGAGAGTTAAGGTGCGTCCCTATAAATTTTCAGTATATACTTTAGTGATGGAAGTCGTTGCTTTAGTTTGGCAAGATTTATATCTATAGGTGAGGAACCTGCTTAGAAGTAACTCTCCATGCTTTTCTTGGTGCCTGACAATTTATTAGCAATTATATTTGAATGAAATAGGCAAAATATTAACTTTGTTCAGTTATGTTACCATTACTTAGCCCAACAGAAGAGAATATAGGTAACTAGGGGTCAAACTGTGGAGCCCCCCAGAGTCACTTGACAGTGAGATGGGCATCATATAAATTTAATAAATAAATTATGAAGTGCTGCATGCTATAGAAAGCACAACAGAAGTTCCAGATTCTTGATAGGAATACTGCCAAACAGTCCCGCATTACATCCAATTTTATTTTATTTCCTTTTTGCTCAGAGTAGGGAGAGGAAATTATATTTAATTTGGAATTTGGGGTAATAAAAGTTTGTGTGTGTGTGTGTGTTTCATTGTTTATTCTTCATAGTTGGCAGAAGAAGAAATAAAACAACAACCACAGTTCATTTTCCACTGCATTTGAGGGTCTAGGGAATAGAAATTGTGTTGAAATGAAGGTGCGTTTACCACCTACTTTATCCCATCAAGTAACTTCTTCCAGCCCAAATTCAACATCCAAGTTAGATATGATACTTTACTTTAAAGAAATTAGCATGGAGTAATAAATAGATGGGAAGAGTTATGTCATCAACAGGATATGTCATTCTACCCACTCATTTTAGTCTATCGCCATCTTGTAAAATCAGCTTAGCTAAGAGCTGGTGAGTGGCTGAAAATCACTCAGCTTAGATTCACACATTGTATTAAGCCCAAATACTGTTTGTTAGCATACTTGTTTCAAACTATTTGAATTATAGCTTCAACCTAAATTAATACTCTGAGATACTTACTATCTTCTTCTATCAAGTAGGTCATGTATGTATGACAGCACTAAAATATAAACTGCCCATCCACCTAATATGCTGTGCAAACGTGATGTGTATAGTTAGTTTATAGTTCAATATGTTGCTTGAAGTCAGAAAATTTGATTGTGTTCCAAGGGTTAAGTTTTAGCTTCACTGAAATATTTTATAAAATACATCGGAAGTTACTTTCTTTTTATACTTTTGTTTCTTTATATAATTTTTGTTTTCTGTATCCCTTTTATTTATCTTCCCCTTTATTTTCTTTATTCTCTCTCTATCCTTCCCTCTTTCTGACTATTTACATTTATTAGTTTTTATCCTGATCTTTTATTTAAAAAAATAAAATAAAATAATTATTTTTTTAAAAAAGAAAGTTTCATTGAGTAAACATGATTAATTGTGGATCTACTTGACTAGGTGCAGCCACAGATTGTGTTCACCAATAATGCTAAGCCAAATGTGTAAATTCAGTTAACAAGAAGTTTCTCTTCTTCTCCAGGGCAATCTCCATGAAATATTCCATCCTGTAAATTCCAGGTCCCATACCAGAAGCCTGAGTTCAGAAGCTTAAAGCTGAGACCAAATGTGTAGCCCAATCCCTAAGAAGCTGGAATTCTTTAGACATCACAGAAGTATTTATTGTATTCCTCTAACACCAAGAACAAAACATTGTGGGACACATAGTGAGTAAGGCCCTCATTGTTTCTTTACAACTTGAGCTTTAACTTTATAAGTTTTCAACTACTCATTTTTCTTTTTTGAAATTATTTTATAAATGCATAACCTGAGAGAAAAATAACTCAAATGTTGATGTTACTGGTGGACCTCACAGATGCTGGAATAAAATTAGCAAGAACAGACAAATTCCATGATTGCACATCAATCTTTTCTTGCCCCTTTGTTTAAATTCTGCATAAAAACAAACCACTCTGACTCCATAGAAACTCTTCCCTTTCTAATTAAAAAGGTACAAGAAAGAAAATTGTCCCTGCTATGCTAAAGCCAAATATGTAACTAAAGTATAATTTTTATGACATTTTATTTAAAAGTCAATATACAAGATACTTTTTAATTAGAGAAAAAGCATTTGTTTTTCAGTCTGAATATTTCTCTTTAAATGAGAAAACTATTATTTCTTTTTGCAGTTCTGCATATCGTAATAGAAGAAACAACAAATATGGTGCAGAATTGAGCAGTAACAATTTACTGCATGACCGATGATGACATTTCAGTTGTTATATGGAAATTATTTCTGAAGATATGCATTTGACAGGCCTTGCTTACCATTTTCCTTTTATAAAAAATGAGATCAACTGAACTTTCTTTTTAAGTTGGTCCATCCATAAGTATAGGGACTATTTTAAAACTTGATCTGAATCTAAAAGAAATAATAACTTTATGAAAGGCTCAATTTTCAAACGAAAGTGACCAATGGGCAAAAGTCTTTCAGATGTTAGTCTATGCAGAAATTGCTTCTCCAGGCCCAAACTTTTCAGATGCAGTCAAAAATGTTAATTATTATGTACTACACGATCAATAATCTACTGTGTTTTTTTTCATACCACACAAATATGTTGCTTTAGGCAGTCATATCATTCTGCTTAAAGTGAGTTGAACTAGTGTCACAGATAGGACACCTTCCATCTTCTTCCTCAGAACCACATTTCTGAAACAATACAAGCAATATAAGTGGCTTCTTCATTAGGCAGAATGTATAAATATTAATGGACTTGCGCAGATTTTGATATGCTTCTAAATAATGCAAAATATCAGGAGAATGTCTATATTTGTATATGGTGGAGAGAAAAAAGGAGTTTATCATATAATTTTATACCCATTCTGTCAAACTCATTACTCAATCAAGTCCAAGGCCTATCACTAAAAGATTCAAAATCTTGTCATTCAAGTTCACTCCAAGGAGAATCCACATATTTGCAAACTGTGGAAATCCAGTGCCACTGAATATCCACATGGGATAGTTTTGATTCTCTAACTCACAATAGAGGGACTTTATCTGTGGGTCTCCCCAAGAATCCTTATTGTGATCAGAACTGTTCATAAATAGCAATAGCATTTTGACTTTTATACCACTTTACAGTGCTTTACAGCCCTCTCTAAGCAGTTTATAGAATCAGCATATTGCCCCCAACAATTTGGGTCCTCACTTTACCCACCTTGGAAGGATGGAAGGCTGAGTCAACCTTGAGCCTGGTGAGATTTGAATTGCCAAATTGCAGGCATCCAGCAGTCAGCGGAAGTAGCCTGCAGTACTACATTCTAACCACTGCGCCACCGCAGCTCTTCTAATAAGTTTTTATTTTCACAACTGCTATTTTCTCTCAGATCTATTAACCTGGAAATGAAATGATTGTTTGATGATGTGCCATCAAGTTGATATCAATTCTGATGACCTGATAGATAGATTTGCTTCAGGACAGTCTGTTGACAATTTAATCCTTCAAATCTTCCAAGGTTGCATCCCCTGCCAATGTGATTTAGTTCATCCACCTTGCTGCTATTTGTCTTCCTTCCACCTTTCCCAGCATCCCAGAATTCTCCAGAGAGCTAAGTCTTTACATATATGTCTAAAACTTAATTTGAACCTGATCATTTCTGTCTCAAATGATAAGCCTAGATCTGTATGCTTTCTTGGCAGTCCATGATATTCCTAGGAGACTTCTTCAGCACCAACATTCAAAAGAATCTTGCTTTCCATATACTGTATGGTTGTAATCTCCATTGGATAGCCTTAAGCATTCTTTTGTTATCATGTGAAATGAAAGATTTGATATGATAGCTTTGTACAATCTGCTAAGTTATAGACTGACTTCTTCAAATCTGTTGACTATTATCCAGATTTGGTAACATAATTTGGTTGGAAACTTTTCATATTCTTCTTGTCATATTTGCTTGTCATATTTCTGTAAATATTCCTCTAATTATTGTAGCCTTCTGACTTGGTAATGATCACAGTAATTATCTAACTTCATCTTCTAATAGTAGTTTTTTTTGTAAAGAAAGAATGTTTTCTAAAGCATCTAGGTTGTTGACCTCTTCTGTACTGAATTTCAATATGCTTCTTCAATCCTTGCTTGATGTTATTTAAGTCAGTTACTACCTGTTCATTGGCATCCTTAATATACCAGTTTGAGTTTGCAACCACCTTCTGAAATTGAGTACTTTTTGGAAGATTTTCCTTGGGGTTTTTTTGGTTTGTTGCTACATTTGTCTTTACAGGTGTTCTTGTAATACCATAATATTTCTTCTGACAGTTTTCTGAAAAGCTATGTTACGTTTCTGCCTAAAATCTTTGGCTTTGACTTCTTTAATTTCATTATGTGGCTCATCTGGTTCCCTATCAATGAGATTCAGGATTTCAAAGTAATTCCTCCTCTTCTCCTTGCAAATGGTGAGTATATGCTCAAGATCCTGACATGAAACTAGTTGGACTTAGAACGTGCATACGAGCAGTTCAAGATTTGTTTCACAGTTAGCCTCTGCCCATCTCTCCTTAGCTATATAGCTCAGCTATAACTGAATTTTTCTACCTCCTTATATGAATAGCAGAGTTTATTTGATTTATGCATGTTCTTTGTGATGATTTTCATACATATAAACAGCATCTTTTATTGTTTGAAAAAAGAATTATTAATGAGGAAATCATTAGGTTGGCAGTAACTGATATGTAATTCTTCTGGTTCCTTCTGGTTCCTAGGCCATATAATACAATTATGTTTATCTCAATGCTATATATAACTTTGACATCCAATTCTTTGGCGACAAGCAATATATTTTGCTTGTCTATTCTCCCAGTTTCAGGTTGAACTTGATTATTCACCTTCTCCTTTTCTGTACCAGTGTTTGGAATATAAACTTGGATAACTGTCATATTAAAAGGGTGTCCACATGTTTAATTGATATTTTTCAGTCCACTGACTACACTATAGCCAAGTAATGTCTGTGCTATATTCTTCCTGACTATGAAAGCAAAACTATTCCTTCTTTGGTTTTCATGTTCTACATAGGAAAAAGTATGATCATCGAACTGAAAGTTTTCAATTCCAGTCTTTACAATTTGCTGATGCCTAAAATATCAATGTGTAGTCTCTTCATTTCATTTTTCATTGTGTTGAGTTTTCCTCTTTTCATGGTTCCTTTTTTCCCCTTTTTATTATATTTTTATAAATCTTGATTATTTTATTATTTCAAAGTGATGTTTATGTAATACGATTACAGAATATTAATACAGTATTATTTAGAAAGCTTAAAGTTTTGAAAATAATGTTTCTGGGATGCCTATTCATAGGAGATGAAGGTAGGTGATCCTGGTAAAAAATAGCATACTAATCTGAATTTGGAACTTCCAATTAACTGTCATGACTAAGAAGTTATTAAATCCTGATAGAATGCTTGTAGCTTAGGGTTAAACTGTGTGGTCCCTGGTGATCTCCGAGTTTGGTGGTTTTCTTGCAGATGTTTCATTATCAAACTAGGTAGCCCAGTTTGGTAATAAAACATCTTCAAGAAAACTACGACATTCAGAGACCACCAAGGACTAATTAAACCCCCTTTGAGACCATCTATAGGATGTTTTCTATCTTTCTATTTAAGTCATAGCCATTATCATGTAACAGAGTTTCTCAACTTTAGCAAATTTAAGATATATGAACTTCAATTCCCCAAATTCTCCAGTCCACATGCCTGGAAGAACAGAATGGTCTTAAGAGGACCAGCAAAGATGGGGCAGTCATATTGCCGCCCGTGTTATCAAGAAAAATGCTTAAAACAATCCATAGTACCAAACCAGCTGCTACCTGTGGCGGTGGGATAAGAGTGATGACTTTTGTAACTTTGTCTCATTTGCATGAATAATACACAACAAATCCATATATTATTTTATGGGGTTCAATCCTTCGACCAGGAATTTAACGCACAGTCAATTTAGGTTAATTATAGAGCACTTTAACTTTAGGAGCTGTCCAAGTCCTGGTGCTTAATGGTGATGCAGGAAGGGGTGTAATGTATGTATTCCAGAATACCATATCTTATTCATCTTCTCTTAAGCTCTTAAGAGCATAAGGGAAGGTGGACCATATATATACCATTCTGGTATATACAGGTACATCTTTACAAAGAAGTTTGAAAAGTAATGAGTATCTTGATAAATGCTTCTATCACCATTAAGTGACAAAGCAAATTTCATAAGTAAATGAGGTGCCTCAATTGATCACTCTGTAAATATTATGACTGTCTTCATCCAAGCATGATGTTTACCAAATCCACCATCTTTCTTTCCTGACAACATATCAAAACAATGTTTCATCTCAAGATATCCAAACATTTTCTGGAAACATAGAAGCCCTTTTCATATATTGATGTAGAGAATGAGCAACAAGAATCATCCTAACCATTCTTGCTCCTCTGCTCAGTGATATGGCTCTCCTATTGCAATATATCATGGTTTACTGACTAAACCACAATTGTCTGGATTCATATAACACTGTTAACAATGCTTTAGAAATAACAGTGATTGGATATGTATCACACCTTGTCATCCTGTCATTTGTTTAATTTGGGCTTTGTGAGGTGTGTGAATCCCACCAATCAGTTGAAGGCACAGTAATTGTCTATATGTAGGAGCTCTTTTCAAACTCCCTAGCACATTGCAAAAGATAGGGTCTCTTGTAATGTGCATAGAGACTTCGCACTGCTATATGTAAAGACTCTATCCATACCTTCACCTCCAAGTAAAGGTCAGTCACTGGGGCAGAAAGCATGACACTACTTTCCCCTCTAAATGTCTTCAGTGAAGCTAAAGTATTGCATGAAAAGTCTATGGAGATTCTAAGTCAACCAGGTCCCAAAGATGTTTTTTCAAGAGGCAACTCGACTTTCTGGTTTTTCTTTGAAGACATTTCGCTTCTCATCCAAGAAGCTTCTTCAGCTCTGACTGTTGCATGAAAACAAACAGCTAATATAGTCTTTGACTTACAACTACAATTAGAACCAGAATTTCCATTGCTAAGCAAGGTGGTTGTTAAGTGAGTCACACCCAATTCTACAACCTTCCCCCACCCATGGTTCTTAAGTAAATCATTTCAGTTGTTAAGTGCAATGGTTGTTACGCTTGTTGGAAGCCGAGGTTGCAAATGGTGACCACATGACCCTGGGACCCTGCAGTTGTCAGAAATACATGCCAGTTGCCAAGTGCCCAAATGTTGATCATGTGACTGTGCAGATGCTGCAACGGTTGTAAGTGTGAGGACCAGACATAAGTCATTTTTTCAATGTAACTTGAAACAGTTGAATGGTTATAAGTTGAGGATGAAGATAAAAGACATATGTGTATACTAAATCAATTTTAGTCATGATAAAATTCCCCTTTGAGCTGCTTTGTCATCAAATAGTGGCAGTTATCATTAATCTCCATGCTGGCAATTTTAGATTTAGATTATTCAAATACATTATTAAGAGAAGCCACTTAAAATACCTTCCACAGCTTTCTAAATGGCTGGACTTTGTAAGATTGGAATCGACAGATCTACCATTTAAGGCAAAATAGCTAGAACCATCAGCCAACGTTAACAAATGGTTTGAAAAGCCTATGAAAACTGTTGCTGCCTATTAAAGTTGTTCGTGGAAGCTGACTGCTTCAAACAAGCAACATAAGAGAAGTGTTGCCTAGTAAAATTTTAGAAGGTGAACTTTCTTGACACTTTTTGGATAGCCACTTTTATGGATGATAAAAGTCATTAAAAACTGAGTAAGTTATTTAAGGTGCCAACATTGCTTGGAAACACAGCACTGAAGCAAAAAAAAAAAACTTTTTTTTTTGTTTTGTTTCTATTTTTCATGGATGTGTGTTCTGTTTTATACATTTGCTACCATCCTAAGGTTGACAGATGGTACTGCACAGACAAGCAAAGAATGCATAAAGAGCAGTTGGCTTGTGTCCTAGATAGTTTAACCACAGGAACACAAATTTTGTGATAAGTATTTGCCTACATCTTAACAAGGACCTACTATGCAAATACATGTTGACTTTTTTTTTCAGATTCTGAAAATCAGTACTGAATAGAAGCAATTGTAATTAGCATGAAGTAATTTTCTTCTTTTATAAAGGATGGGGTTTGACAGGTATCCTTTGGCAGCTCAGAAAATCTTCATCATCATCTATAACACAAACCTTTGTGGAATCACAGGAACTTTCTTCCTGTAAGTGTCCCATTTTATTATTTCCTAGCTTTTCTTTTAAAATGTATTAAAATTATTGTCCTAAAAAACCAAAATGACCATCTGGTTTATCCTGGCTTGGATCATTATTGGCCTATATCCAAATTCTCCATTTCAGCCCAACTGGGTGATAATCCAGTTTCATATGCTGCCGGACATCAATTACCATAAACTGTAACATTCGCACTGCTAACTTAAATCATAAGAATTAGAGATTGACAACATCGGAAGGGCCAATGTGCAATTACCTTCTGACTGCTGTGGCTTTGTATAATCGGCGGTAAATATGTCATCATTTTGCTACTCAGGACCTTTGGCAGCAAACTCCCCCTGATAAAACATTACTGGGCAAAGCACCAACTCTATTACTAATACCTAAAATAGCAGCAATTAAGCTAGAACTATATCTTTCTCTCTGTGTTTAAAAAGAAAATAAAAAGAAGCTTGGCATTAGAAGGACAGTAAAGAATGAACAAGCTTTGTGTTCCTTTCCCTTGTATGATGTATGTTCTAAAATTTCACTTTTCTTCCTCTTTTCTTTACTTTTCCTATTTTTCCTAGTTTGTATTAGTTTTTGTATCTTTTTATTTATGAACGTTAATAAAACTATTTTAAAAAATAAAATTATGTTCCCCTAAACTCATTTGTAGATTGGAAGGAGCAATGTTTATTTCTCTTCCATTCTTTCCTTCCTAGGGTGTTTATTTTTAAAAGCATTCTCTCCCATTTAAAGTAAGGGACCTGTTTGAACTTTTGCAAAATGCTCGCTGTGGTTTGTTTCACGTTGGAACAGAGATTTTGCCCTTGAAATGGGACGTTTTGTGACTTTTTTTTTCAGATGAAACATTTCAAGGTGAAACAGTTTACACACCCAAAATGAGCTGATGGGCCTTTGAGGTCTCAGCCCAACCAGGAAAAAGCAAGGGGTTACTTTTCTTGTCCTCCTGCACATCTTTTCCCTGTGATACATACCAATTTCCCAACACTTGTCATTTAACTGGCACATGTCAGCCAGATTTTCCTCAAATAGCAACAGGGCAGAAAGTTCTTCTGCTCAAAGCACTCCAACACATGCACAAAGGGCAGTGGGGAAAAAATGTTTCCATCTCCTGTCTCGCCTGGGCATTTCCACCTTGTTCACCCCCAGGATCAACTCGAAGGATCTTTGTTTTTATTCATGTGTTTCATGAAGTGGCAATTTTCCACAGCCTGCTTTCAGAAAGAAGTTGGTTAACTGAAGGATTATCTCTCTATCTCTCTCCATCCCTTTCTATCTCTTTCTATCTGTCTCTATCTCTATCTTTTCTCTCTCTCTCTCTCTCTCTCTCTCTCTCTCTCTCTCTCTCTCTCTCTCTCTCT
>JANHFL010005370.1:29015-47949 GCA_032468155.1 Oxyrhabdium leporinum
GATTTTTTAAAAAAATGGAAACCAGGGAAGGGCTGCAGAAAATGTAGGAGTAGATGGCTCCTAAGAATGTATATAGCAACCAGGTTTAAAAACAAAAGAAAATAAAAATCTGAAACCAATAAATAAACACCAACACAGATTCTCCCAAAAGACAGCTGCCTCAAAATAGGTGTTTTCAAGGGAAAATGAAATAAAATACTGTGCTAAAATTTTCTGCTTCCAGTGTTGAAAGTTTTCTTTCCGTGTCAAAGAGGCTTATTTCTTTCATTCATAGTGCATAATACTTTCTGCAGGTTATTTCCTGATGTACTCTACTTTGGCATAAATGATGGAATTTCCTCCTCCCTCTCCCCTGCTCTGCAGCCTTTTTGGACTGGAATAAACCCAAGAGAGAGATTATCTTTGCAATTTCATCAAACCCTGGGATGCTGCAGACAGAATGCTGAAAAAAGGTTGCTCCATTAAAGATGACTCATTCACACAACCCTTGGCCCAGTGCAGGATGTCCCATGACAATGTCTGTCCTTTCAGTACCTAACATATCACTTTCACCTGCCAGTCCCTAATTTCTTATTTTCAGGATCATCCCAAGTACATCTTTATAATTCCTATATGAAAAGGCGCTTTGAGAATGTTCAATGTTTGATTTTAACAATCAAAGGCCAAAGTTTTTGAGACTAGGGAAGGACACACTGGTAATTATCTGATCTCTGCGATATCATTGGAACAGCATTTTCCCCCAGCAGACTAGGCGGCTTTTGAACGATTTGATTGTTGATAGGAGTGCTATTCTTGAAGTCAGCAAAAGATTGGCTGCAGCAAAATTGGTGACTTAATTAGATCATTACTTCTAGAGAGGAAGGATCTTTTGGTATCTAATGATGTATTTCATTCCAAGGAATAGAAACATAAATATAAGTCTTGCCACATTAGAGAAGAAAAAGCAACTGACGAGCGATGCCAATTAATTTCTGACACAGTAGTACAAAGTGCTACCTCCTTAATTAAGGTTTTCCATCCTAGATGTGTCGTTTCTGACAGCACTATCATTTTGCAGGCATTACGGTCACTTCTCCTTCAGTTTGGTCATGCTTTATCACCAGAATAGACAGACCTTTAAAAAAACATTTATAAGCATTCTCAGTTATTAATGTTAGCCTGTACACTGGAATTTATACAAATTTAATTACATCTTCATTATTATTGTCATCACCATGGAACATGATTCACAATAAAATCACCTCAAATTTCTAGCATATTTTGAATTTAGGCATCAAGCATCTAACAGATTTATGACACATTCTTCAAGGGAAAACTCATAGCATTGTAGGATTTCATTGGGAAAATCTCATATGAAATGGAAATCCTAATATCTGTTCTTTGCTACTGAGATCTTGCACTTAACTTGCCAACAAGATTTCCAGTTTTGCCAGAAAAATTGGCTTTCAAAAATATGTCACTGAAACCTAAGCTGCACATTTCAAAGTTATTATAGAACTGTAATATTTCATGTGATGTTATACCAATGGGAAAAAAATGCCAAAGTCATTCTTAGCACCAAACTCATTATATGTTGATTCACTTTCATGTTCTACAACAAAATGAAGGTTCTTTATTAAATCCGTCCATCTATTGTATTGCATTTCCTTTCTTTATATTATATAATCCATTTTTCAAAAAGTCTCCATTCCAACTTATTTGGCATCCCAAAGTTTCCATTACTGTGCTATCCTTTATGTTGTTCTGTGGCTTGAGCTGATAGCGTTGATATTTGATTTAGCATGCCAGTTTATTTATTCTTGATCAAGAGAGTTACTAAAAAGGGGGTATTGTGTTTGTTTTCATAAGGGAAAGATAGTAATATTGAATCCTGGCTTTTAGAAGTGAGGGCTTCAGGTTTGTTTTTTTCTTGGAGAGATAGGAACAAATGGAATACCTTTCACCACAACAAAATGACAATCATAATAATAGGATTCTGCAGCATCATATTCTGAACAGCCCCACAATTTCCTTTAAACATCTGTAATTGATGAACCCTACCAGAAGTCAAATCAATCGTCTGTGAGTTTAGTCCTGGCAGCTTTTATTTCAATACGGGAGACAGAGTCACATTTATAATTTGATTTATACATTTAACAAATAAAGTAGGGCTCTGTTGGGGAAATCCCATAGTATTAGATATGTTTCTTCTCAAAAATATTGCAAGAATGCCAAATTCTTAAGTTAAAAACTGCTGGTAATCTGTAACTTCTAGTAGCCCTTAGTGACCTTCTGCAGAGGTGAAGATGAGGCATTATTATTACAACCCAGTTCTCTGTCTTCCTTAAATCCACCAGTCAGTGAGTACTTCATGTGGATTTTCCCTTGTGTTTTGAGAACCTGCTGATAAAATATGTAAAACACCTTGAGAGCCTTGGAATATACAAAGGAGTCTGGCTAGCAGTGAGATGTCTGAGGGATTATGCATGAACAAATTTGCAGGATGCAACAAATGTCAAACAAGAGAAAGTTTTCGTGACTGACGTGATGGCAGCCAATACATGATAGCAGCTGCAGCCCAGCCAATCCAATAGGTAAGTCATGCCTCAGTCTTGTTTAAACTCTTTGTAGATATTTTATATTTTGTATTTCAATTAGTTACACCACGAGACAACTCTTGAATCATAAAATGATTAAAGATTTAATTCTGTTTGAGATAAGAAATAAATGGCCCTATTTTTTTAGTATCTGTTTCAGTAATAGCCTATTCTTTAATACTCAGTAGAAGCATGTCAGTGCTTGCATGATAACCTTCTCAGATGTAGAGAAAGAAAAAAAATTGCACATAACCTTGATTTTAATAATGAAGTATTAAACTTTTTTTTAATATGGAGAAACAAATAATGGCACTCTCAAATTTACTGTATATTTAACTAGACAATTGTGTGATTGATTGGCTCATCTTTTAAAAGAAAGGTAGTATAGTCTGGTGTGACCAGAATAAATATTAAATTTTAAGGTGACCATGTTTTTTACCCAAATGCTGGGCGTGAACATCTAAGACTAATATCATAATATCATAAAATTATTACAAAAATAGTAGTGGCAAACAAACTTCAATGACAATATTTAATTACCTAAACAGATGACCAGAATGACTGTGGATGGGCATAAAAGCAGTGTGAGCAGGGGCAATTTCTGACTTCTTACCAGCTTTTCCATTGATATTACTTGTGTGAAACTGGCAGGGAGAGTTGGAAATGACAATCACATGACCACTAGGATACTGCAATGGTCACAATTTTGTGCACAAAACTGGTCTGAACATCATGGAAATTTCAGTTCCACAGGAGTAATGAGTCCCAGATTTTTACACATTCAGCTAGTCAATTTTAGGTACTCTGACTCAAAAATTCTTGTAATATAGTGCACTGTTTGGATAACTTGAGAGTACAAAATACAAACAGATAAAAATAACAAGAGCTTTAGTGGTGTATAGATTTTATAATGTTGGTAAATCTCTTTCTTATTCATTTTTTAGTTTTCCTATTTTTCTATTCAAACATGAGTTTACAAAAGCTCAAAGAAACTGTTAGTGGCAGATTTTCTTTGTAAAATGATGTCCATAAGCTCAGAAAGAGTCAGAAGGAACTCAATAACAATTAGATATAGCATAATCCCCAGTCGAGTCCCTTGGAATCTGTTGCCAAATGATTTTTTTTACTATGTTAGGATGGGGAACATATTAATAAGGAGCAGTCCTGATAGCTGCATTTAACTTAATTAAGTTTAAATTAATTTGATTTTTTTGTTGTAGCATACAAAATTGTACATCCCTTTCATACAGCAAATAGATAAAGAAGATATGTATTGCTCAAATTTTGACATTTTTCCCTTTTAGAAAGCCATACTAGAGTTTGCGGGGGGGGGGGGAGAGAAATAACAATGAAATCACAGCTCATATAAACTTTCAAAGGCCTTGACATATGGTGCCAGTAACATATTATTCAGCAAGCAAAGAAATTATTCAAAAGCCGTAAGTCAAAGCCCTTTCCTGCTTTCATCCTGACCTATAACTGTCAGAGTTTATTTCTGTAACATTCTCATTTAGTTCTCATGGCATTCCTGAGGAGTAGCCTGGCATTTGAATAATGAGGAAACAGGAAGAATTGGAGAAAGTACATGGCAGATTCATATTTTTCCGTTTGTTGTATGAGATCTGCTAAGTGTGATTTGACAAGGATCTCCATCTCTTGGAACATTCTTCCTATTGCACTGGGTTGGCTAGATGCCAAATAAGTTGAAATTCCTGCAAATTACGAATAGAATAGGATAGGAAAGCAGTCCCTGCAGATTTTACTCTGCTAGTCATTGCTAACTGTATGGCATTCATCTCCATTTCAAGACCATGAGCCAGTGCTCTCCAAAGATATGTCCACAGTCATGTGGCCAGTGTGATATCACGGAGTGCTGTTACCTTCCCACTGAAGTGGCATCTATTTATCTACTTGCATTTGCATGCTTTTGAACTGCTAGGTGGACAGGAATTAGGCGAAAATGGATACTAACCCTGTTGTGCAATGCTTGAGTCACAAACTTGGACTATTGGCTTTCTAGCTGACAAGCATCTTGACAGCTGAGTCATCATGCTGCATATGAAAAATAGGATTTTGCAATAGCACTTAAACTTATATACCGGTTCATGGTGCTTTACAGTCCTCCTAAGCAGTTTACAGAGTCAGCATATTGCCCCCAACAATCTGGATCCTCATTTTACTGATCTCAGAAGGGTGGAAAGCTGAGCCAAGCTTGAGTCTGTGAGAATCGAGCTGCTGAACTACTGGCAGTTGGCAGCAGCAGAATTAGCCCGCAATATTGCATTCTAACCACTGTGCCACCATACTTATACGTAGTCATTTATTTCAATTTATAGAGTGTTTATGTCATGTACTGTATATAACTCTGGGTGGCTTACAACAGTTTAGAGCTCCTATACTTTTCTTAGTGGTGCAGGATTTCTGCTCTCCCTCTTGGAATCTGGCTGTACAGCTTTATGCAAGGCTGGAAGTATTAAGGATACAAGGACAGAATGGGAATGCCTTATCTGTAGTAGAATTCCAAACATTTCAAATGTTACACATGTCAGAATAAGCCTCACTGATCAGCCTTTCTGACAGCTGAATGCTTAGGTAGGATGTAATAGCAGTTTATTTATTTATAGCTTGGTTGATGAATTTTTGCCATACTTTTTTTAAATATAGCTTTTCCTGGCCTGGGGGTGTAAGGATTGGTTTGGGGGGATGTGTGAGTGAATGAGTGAGTGAGTATTTGTGTGAATTTCTCTAAGAAAGGGAGGTTCTGTTTTTAGATATATTAAAGTGATCCTAAGTTTAGCTTTAGCAATAGTAATAGCATTTAGACTTATATACTGTATTAGCGTTCTGATGAAACCCCCCTTTCCATTCAGCACTCGGGAGCAAAGTTTATCCAAATAAGACTTTATTGAAAAAGTCATATTGGTACATTTGGGAAAAATCTGAATCTGAAAGTTTCAGGATTTTCCCTCAATTCAAAGATCCTCCCTCCTGCCTCCATCCATGATCACATGGCCCAATCCAACTCCATCCCAATCAAAGTCTTTCCTTCTGCCACTCCTTCTCCAGGTGCAGATTGATATGTCCTTGACTCTCTGGGGAAGAATGCTGTTGTGTGTATCTACTTTCCCCAGCTCTGTATGAATATCACCCCTCCCATTTTCCCAGACACTAATTGTGGCAGCCACAGAGGCCTTCTACAAATATGGCTCCCAAGGTTGACATACTGCTTCAAAGTGCTTTACAACCCTCTGTGAGCTGTTTACAAATGTCAGTATACTGCCCCCAATAATCTGGGTCCTCATTTTACCAACTGCAAAAGGAAAGAAGACTGAGTCAACCCTGAGCTGGTCAAGACTGATCTCCTGGCAGTGGGCAGAGTTTGCCTGCAATACTGCATTCTAACCACTGCAATATATGGCTCATTCATATATTTTACACACCGTATCTGTTCTGTTTCCCTTGGAGGGCTAATAAGAATTGGGAATGTGTACAGACCACAAGCCACTCCTCTTTATTTGTATTACCTATTTTTAATAGGTAAAATTATATGATTCAAAAGAAACCAAACCAATAATGACATATTACAATATTCAGATAAAATGACAAAATATATATCTTTATATCTTTAAAATTATAGAATAACTATAATAGAACAAAAATATTTTGATTGTTTGGGGGTTTTTTGGGGGGGAGGGTTGGGAGGTATTATAATTATAATAACAGAATAACAGAATTGGAAGGAACCTTGGAGGGCTTATAGTCCAACCCTCTGCTCAAGCAGGAAACCCTATACCATTTCAGACAAATGGTTGTCCAATCTTGTTGGAGCACCTAAAACTTCTTGAGCCAAGTTTATCCACTGATTAATTGTTCTAATTGTCAGGAAATTTTTCCTTAGTTCTACTGTAGATTGGTTTTCTCCTTGATTAGTTACTATCCATTGCTTCTTGTCCTGCCTTCAGGTGCTTTGGAGTATAGGTTGAGCCCAGGGGTGGGCTTCAAAAACAGCAGAAACAGGTTCGCTGCCTGGTTGCTGGGTGGGTGTGGCCATGGTGGGCGTGGCCTAGCCAGCCTCCTGCATCATGGTGAGGGGGGTGTTTTTGCCTTCCCTGAGGTCCAGAGGCTTTCCTGGAGCCTCTAGGAGTGCGAAAATGGCCTCCCCCCAGGCTCTGGATGCTCCGTTCTTCTCCCTTCCCGAGCCTCTGCGTACCCCCTGCACTTACCTGCATCCATAGCAGGCTGTGTGGAGACTCATGGGAGGGGCAGGAGGGGTGGAGTGGAGTGGGTGGGGCCATCCAGGAGTCAGATTTGGGGGTTCCGCGATCCCCGCAGGATCTTTGCTAAGGGTACACCCGAACACCCGCAAACCCCCAGCAGCCCACCCCTGGTTGAGCCCCTCTTCTTTGTGGCAACCCCTTAGATATTGGAACACTGCTATCATGTCATCCCTAGTCCTTCTTTTCATCAAACTAGACATACCCAATTCCTGCAGCTATTCTTCATATGTTTTAGCCTCCAGAGCCCTAATCATCTTTGTTGCTCTTCTCTGCATTCTTTCTAGCATCTCAACATCTTTTTTATATTTAGGCAACCAAAGCTAGATGCAATATTCCAAGTGTGGTGTTACCAAGGCATGATAAAGTGGTATTAACTCTTCACATGATCTTGATTCTATCCTTCTGTTAATACAGGTCAGGTTTGCATTGGCTTTTTTGACTGCTGCAACACACTGCTGGCTCATATGTAAGTGATTGTCTGCTATATTCCAAGTTCCCTCTCACAATTACACTCTACATGTTATTAAGCAGCTTTGGTGGCTATCATCCAAAATTCTTCAAAGCAGATTCAAGCAAGAGAGGCTCCCTAGATTTTGTAGGATTTGTTGTACTTTTCATATAAGGAGAAACTCTAAATTTCACTTGATCCCTTAGAGCAGGGCTGTCAAACTCCTGGCCCATGGGCCAGATGTGTCACGCACTGGCCATGCCCACAACCGGTTTAGCTAAGGGGGAAAAAGTCCCGATACGTCACGTGATGCTGCTGTGATGACGTGAGTTTGACTCCCATGCCTTAGAGGCAAATACTATTAACTTTTTATAGCTAGAAACAGACATTGGAGAGATGATGGTGCTGGTTTACTTGGAATAACAAGATGCTTGCTTGCTTGCTTTTTAATTGTTTCTAGTTATTGTAAAGAGATTTTAACCCATACATGAGCTTTTGACTGCATATTTTGCTATGTTTGTGCATTTTATCAGAATTTCTTCATCATCAGCTATGTGATGCCAAATCATTCAGACTGCCAGAGGCCTTCAACAAGATCAAATTAATAAAATGTCTGTTATGAGCTTTAAAAAATAACTGTTTGCTAATTTGTATGTTCAAACGTTTGGCAATTACAGCCATATAAATCAAGCAGAGGGCAATGGAAGGCAGGTTGGTGTCTTCTAAGTTCTGAGCTACAGCTTCCAGCATCTCCTGTTGTTAGCTTTGTCTTTTATGGATCATGAAAAAAATATATCCATCTCTATGGTACTTAAGCTGATAAACAGAAAGTGGCCTACTAAAAGGCAGTAGAGTTGAGCTATTTCTCTTTCTGAAGGTATGAGTTCCTCTTGTTTGTTTATTTTTCAGGAAAAAAACATGTTCACATATCAAAAGCAATTTAAGACTGAATTAACTCTTCTGCCATTTTCTCCAAAGTATTCATCTGAAATATGTGGGAAACATCTTTTGGTAAAAACTTAATTAAATCCATCTGCTCAGTGTAGCTATTTTAGTTTAAGAGAACACTAAGTGGCTTTTGACACACTCATCACCAACTTCTCAGTTCTATCAGACCAATACAGATAATAAAATCTGACTCCTTGAGCTGCTCATTTGCTTTCATTTTAATGATACAAAATTTGCATGTTCTTATACACGCAAACATTATGTACAACTTGATAACACAGGTCTGACTCAAACCTTTCTTACCCCATTTCCTCTTTATTTCTTAGCCAAACAGCAAGCATCTGCCAACTCCAGAATATTATGACAGACAGCTGTCAGCTACTATCAATTCACAAAATTTCCTAAAGCTAAGAATTTAAGCAACATGTCATGGTTTTAGACAAAAAAAATAAGGAAGCAGACATTTGGGTACTTTTACCCCAAAGGACAGAAGAACAAATGTACAAAAATAAGAGGTAGACCTTTTTACAATAAATTTCACAATACTTAAGTATGTAACTAACAAACAAGAAATGTAGCTCTGTCTGATTTATTCAAATAGTCTGCGGCACAATGATTTAATTACCTACAGGTTAAATATTTACACAGTTACATTAAGATTTGACTTTAAATTGTTAAACCTGATAGAACCATTAGAGCCTACTGCTTAAAAAAAGACCAATCAAAATTGAAATATTTGTACTCGTTACAATTGGACCACTGGTAGAGAAATAGCCATTGCAGACTTCCTAACATGAGGTTGTCATATCAAGGCTGCAATCATCTGACAACCACTAAATTGCACCAAAGAGCTTGAGTTCTGTCATCTAATGGTCATCTGAATGTTGCAGCCCAGATGTGGCAGTGTTAATGTAGTTTCCCTAGCTTTTTGTTGTGAACAGACCACACAGGACAAATTCTCTAGATGACGATGGTGATGATGATTGATGGTGATGATGATGATGATGATGATGATGATGATGATGATGATGATGATATAACAGTAACAGTAACGATAACAATAACGATAACGATAACAATAATGATAACGATAACGATAACGATAATGACACCGATGATGATGATGATGATGATAATAATAGCAATAATAATAGCAATAATAATAGCAATAATAATAGCAATAGTAATAATAATAGTAATAATAATAACAATAATAAAGCAAAAAAGCAAAGATACTATTACCAATAGTAATAGTAATAGCCGGCTTGGGTGCAATCCCAAAACAACTGGAGCATCACTTGGAAACCATCAGCACTGACAAATTCACCATCACTCAATTGTAAAAGGCAGCTTTACTTGAAATAGTTTCCGTCCTGCAACAATACCTATGGTAACACCATCAACCATCCACATCTGCCTATCCTAAGACCTCGGGAAGGATTCAGTAGGTAGCTAAACTGCCAAATCCAGTCTGAACATCTAGCTGACTATGCGATGAACCAAAGTAAAAAATAACAGCCAATTAATGTTGCTAAACATTATCACATGGCTGCGGTTATAAATGAATATTTGGAATGCAAAATCAGCAAGCAAGAAAAAAAAAAAAGCCAGAGAGTGCACCACCAAAATGAAAGATCAGGAGATCAAGAGACGATCACAAAGTAGCAAGATCTGAAAATCAAAGGTGATTATGGCCATGGTGGTCCTAGTGTTTATCAGTACACTGGGTGTTATACCCAAAAAATCTTAGACAGCACTTAAAAAAATCTGTGCATTGACAAAATTTCTGTCAATTGCAAAAGGTCACGTTGCTTGGATCCGCATATATACCACATGGATACATTACAACATTTTAGATTCTTAGTAAAAGCCCAATGCATATTAAGGGCAGCACCAGTTAAAGAACTGGCAGCTGTGACTTCACATTGTTGTGAACAGAGAATAATAAATTATATGCCAACCAATTCCTAATGACTCTGGGCAGTTATCTTTCCTCTTAGTGATATCTTCCCTGGGGATTAAAGATAGATGTGAGAATCGAAGGTAGTAGAAATGATTTAGGACATAGGGACATGCCCCTTGGTCATCTTGTAGTTAGAAATTACACAAACCACTCATAAACATTTTCTTGAAACACTCATCCAGAGTAGCTATTTCTGCTTGATAAAATTGAATGAGGACAATTGAGCAATGCAGAAGAGCATTTTAATATAACACACTACAATGTTAAGTGCCTGGCTCTTACAAACTAAAAACATTTTCTTCTTTACCTTAACTTTTTAAAGTAGCCAGCTTTTTTTCCCAGGGAGCTACAAATAGATGCTACTATGTCCCTGGCCCTTCAGAAGCATCTTTTTGCTCTCAAATCTGAAATGAATCATAACTCTTAGGAGTTAGTTTGTTTCATTACCAAATGCTTAATGAATTTGCTGAAAGGAAATGGTTAACAAAAAGTGTATTTTGTGATATCAGAATTCTGCTAGACTTTTTTTTTTTTTAACAAACGGAACAAAGAACATTCTTGCAATGTTTAAGAGCTAATTGCTTAATCACAATGTAAACTTCCGTGGATCATTATCTGCTTCATAAAATACATTGAATACTATCCTGAATGAGTATACTGTATCATATACTTTGCTGTGGAAGAGGGAGAGATAATAAAAGGAATGTCAGACAGCAATAAAATCTAGAAAGCACAAATAGTATAAATAATCTATTGATAATGGCTATTAATTTAAAAAAAAAGTTGGATGTGATAGACATGCATGCATTGATGAGCTATGTAATGCACAGAATATAAAAGTCTCTCGGCTTTGTTTAACCCATAATAAATGCTGTTCAAACTGCTAAAACATTCTAGTATAGCTACTTCACCATGAAAGTGGCCTTTGCAATTCCTTTGCTCAAGGATGACAGTGGCAGAATGTCCTGAGTAGTTTTGACAAATCTTTGCTCAAGATATCCAGTTTAAGTCCATGTAGTAATGATGACACCTGTATATGCCAATTAAAAGAAAAAGCAGGAGCTGAAGAAGTGATGTATGACTATAAAGATAGCATGAAGACACTGCTATATTTTGATGGCATTTATAGTCTAATAGAACTCCAATATCTGGAGCCCAAAATTGTTGGTAAGTCTCATGTAATAAATTTGATAAGATTTGATATTAGGAATGAAGATTAATAAAATCGGATCAAGAGTAAATACTGGGTGTTGTTTCTGAGTTATTTTATAATATGTTCTATAGATACAACCAAATGACAGGCACTTACTTCCCTCTCGATTATTCTTAACTAAAATAACGCCAATGTTACATTTAATGAAGAAATAAAATAGAGACTAAACATCTTACAATGATGAAACCTGCATCAATTGATCAGAAATTCAATGTGAGTTGATTGTGGCTGGTCAATTATCACTTATGTATCACAATCAGGAATATCCCTAGAACCTCTTAAGGGCTGTGACTATATTGTGTATTTTTTCTAATTAACATTAAACTTCTTTATGTGGATGAGCTACTAGTTTAGGTCCAAAGTATAAAAGCTATAAAGAAAAGTCATTAAAACAGGTATCCCTGTGAATTCAAATTTTGAATTCAAATTTGTGTAAAAAAAAATCTTCAAGGAGATGTAATATCTTTAAGCTAACCTTTTAAAATACTAAGGACACTGCCTGTAAAAATAAAGAAATAAAATATTACATTACTTACAATATAGAGTGGGAACATCTTTCTCTAAAAACTGAAATAGCCACTTTCAGGGGGAAAAATTTTTTGTATAGTTATTTCAGTGACATATTGAACTGTGTGGGAAATCCAAGATATTGTCTTTTATGAAAAACAGTCCGAAGAGACTGCTTTATAGAACAGCAAAGAAAAGATGTTTTATTTCTGGATAAATGTTTGTATACCTTGAATTTTTCATGACAGATAGTGAGCAGAAGAGCATCCATGCCAAAAGACTTAATACTCTTCTGTGTAATTTCTTTCTAATTTCCTGATATTTACACTGGCAAAGTAGTAAGTTAGGTTTAAGTATTTTTGAGGTTTAGGTACATGCTAGATGTTTTGGGAAAGCAAGTTTGGTCTAATGATCAAGGTAGCAGGCTAGAAACTGAGAGATTGTGAGTTCTAGTTCCACTTTAGGAATGAAACCAGCTGAGTGACTCTGAGCTACTCACTCTCTTTCAGCCCTGGGGAAAAGGTAAAAACAAAGCTTAGCCATATTGCCAAGAATACTGCAGGGATTTGTCCAAGCAGCTCCCAGGAGCCAAGAGTGATTTGAAGAAATAAGAAATATACATATATATTTTGGACTTCAACTCTCATGGGACCCAATCAGCCTGGTTAATATTAAGGAGTTATGGGAGAGGCAGTCTAAAATAACAGGAAAATGTCAGGATGCCTCTTTCCATTGGAGCTTTTTACATGCATTTGTACCAAATGTTTCATTTGCACTTCAGATTTCTGAAAGTTATAGATCTAAGGGATTAATGTGTATAGTTATGAAATGTGAGTCCTGAACATTGTGATATTTCCAAGTTCTCACTGGTCTCTACCTTTTCTCATATAGCAGGGGTATCAAATGCATGTCGTCACAGCGGCATCACGTAATGTATCAGGACTTTTTCCCCCTTCACTAAACCGGACGTGTGCGTGGCCAGCGCATGACGCATCTGGCCCCCAGGCCATGAATTTGACAGTCCTGTCATGTAGTCTGCTCTAAAAGGTTTATATTTGTTTCCTATGACTGCAAGCTTGAACATGCATAACAATGTAGTCATGGTTTAAACAAAAGTGTAATTCTGCCTGAGATTCTTTCAGAATTCAGAAGACAGACTAGATGAAATACACCACTGACATACACAGCTAAAGGTATTTCTGCATGCAGTTTTAGGGGCTGAGCTGTCTGTAAATTACCTGGGAAAGATTTCAGGACTATGGTGAATAGTTCAGTGGAGATATTGACTTACTGTGCTGGAAGCATTAAGAAAGACAAATTTCATGCTAGGAAGCATTAGGGAAAGAGATGGAAAGTAAAACTGCTGACGTTGTAAAGCTCTTATTTAATTGTACATCCACATCTGGAAAACTCTGTATAGTTTTAGTCACCACATTTGAAAAAGGATATTACAGAGTGGAAAAACACACAGGAGCAGGCAACCAAATACCTTTCTTACAAGAAAAGGCTAAAACATTTGGGACTCTTTAGCCTAGAAAAAAAGATGACTGAATGAGGACATGATTGTAGTGTATAAAAATCAGATTATTGAGCAATGTCACGATTGTAATATATAAAATCACCCTCAGCATGGAGGAAGTGGGCAGAGAGAAGCTTTTTTCTTTTGCTTAAAATGCTAAGGGTCAGGGTCATCCATGGAAACTGTTTGGAAGGAAATAGGCATACAGTATACAATTAGTCATAGAAATTGATTATCAGAAGCAAGTTAGGTGAAGGCCACTAAAGAGCCAGTTTAATATAATGGTTAAGGCAGGGGTGTCAAATTCGCATCGTCATGGCATCATCATGTCATGTATCACAACTTTTTGGCCCTTTGCTAAATCAGGAGTGGGAGTGGGCAGCGCGTAACGCATCCAACCCGTGGGCCACGAGTTTGACACCGCTGGGTTAAGGCATCTGGCTAGAAACTGGATGACTGCAAGTTCCAGTCCTACATGAAGCCTAAACTGTGTGACTTTGGGCCAGTAACTCACCTTCTCACCACTATGAAGGAGGCAATGGCAAACCACTTCTGAAAACGAAAACTTGCAGGGAGTTTTCCAGGTGGTCATGCGAAGTCAATATTGATTGACTTGTAAGTGCAAAAACAAAGAAACAAAACCTGAATGCCTTTAAAAGAGGGTTGGATAGTTTCTTGGTGCTATTTAAGGGCTATTTATTTTAAGACAGCATTTTTGGAATAACAAGAGAAAGGGAGTAACAGTAAGGGAAATGTATTTCAAAAGCTCCTGCTTGTTTCTGGTTGGCCATTGTGAGAAACCAAATTTTGGACTAAGACGAGCCTTGGCCTAATCTAGCAGAGCTATTTTCACATGCTTATGGAGTTCATGGAGAACATTAGGTAACTTAGAGCCTTTCAAAAATCAAATTATAAGTCATAAGCCAAAGTTAGTCTAAAAGGGTGCTGACAGACTCACGCTAATTTTTGGCTACCATAGCCTCTCCTCCCACAATACCTGATTTGGACCGTCCACTATCTCTCAGCCAAATTACAAAACTCACAAGCTTTTTTTATGACAATGAGGTGGAGATCCTCCTGCAGCTCTCAAAGGAAAGGTGAATGGCAAATAGTGTTACTGACACAGAAGAAGGGCTATTCTTAAAGTTGCAAGAGCCAATCTGGGTCAGTTACTTGGACCAGAGGTTTTCTCTTCTGAGGTTTGTGCTGGAGCTTCAGGAAACTTCTCTCTGGCACAGTGGGTATTGTTCTGTGTGTGGTATTTATACGGTGCCTATTGTGTGTAGTTTCTTTAGATGTAGATTGGGGAGTTGATGGCTGGCTATTAAGTCATTGGGGGACTGGACTAGGAGACCTTCAAGGTCCCTTCCAGCTCTATATTGATTACTATATTGTATACTGGTACTTGATAAACTGGGGGTAATTTCCTAGAGTCTAGGAAAGTCTCCTACGTCTCCTAAGTAGACCTACATAGAGGTGGCATAGTCATACTCCACTGAGTATCAAGGATCCAAAGTACCAAGTATCTGGGGGTGCAGATAACTAACAATCTGAACTGGTCCCTCCACATGTCATCCTTAGTGAAGGGTGCAAACCAGCAGCTGCATTTCCTGTGTCGGATGAGGAGAGCACGTCTTTCTCCTTCTCTCCTGGACACTTTTTACAGAGGCACAATTGAGAGCGTTTTAACAAACTGCATCACTGTTTGGTTTGGTGGCAGCAGTGCCTCAGAGAGAAAGCTCGTTCAGAGAATGGTAAGGACAGCTTCTGTCACTCCCCTCTGGGAGGAGATTTTGAAGTATGGTATTTCTAGCAGGACTACCAGATTCTGTAACAGCTTTGTTTCCTATGCCATCCATCTGGTAAACTCGCAAGATTCGTTTCTCTCGCCATGTCCATGTATATATCCAAACTAGACTGTGTTATTTCTGTGTCATATAATATATGTAGGCATATGCATAATTTTGTATGTATTCATTCACTCTGTCATGATTATGTAATGTATATTGGAGGTGGTGACCCTTTGAGAGTTGTATGCAATGCAATTTCATTTTAATATATGCCGATTAGTGTACATTCAAAGTGACAATGAAGTTTGTTTAAATCTTCCCTCCGAGGGTAGTTGCTTTCCAGACGAAGAAGCGGGTCAGCTCCATAAATCACGAACAAGACAACCCCACGAATCCAAACGCCCTCCCATGAGCGCCACTGCCGTTCCCGACAAGTCTCGACTAGTTGAGTAGCTTTTACTCAACTCCGACCGTCAAGTCGCTGAAGAAGAAGGAGAAACCCGGTCCCAGGCGGGCGCTGAAGCAGCGGCAGCCGCGGGGCTCGGGGCAGGCAAGGCTCGGGAACGGAGCCAGCCATTGGCCGCCTGGAGCCCCGCCGGGGAAGCGGGAGACGGTGGTCACCGCGCGACAAGTTGGTGGGGGGGAGGCGGAAGGCGACTGGCCCCACTTGCTCCGCGCGCGAAATGGAGCGCAACTTGAGCGTCGGGCTTGGCAACGAGTCTTCTCGGGCAGCGGGGGGGAACGGCGGGGAAGCGGCGGCGACCTGGGTTTTTGGCGCGGTCCTCTCCGTCATGTGTGTGGCTGGCGTGACGGGCAACGTGTACACCTTGGCGCTGCTCTGGCGCTCGGGCCGGGGCGCTCGGGGCGCGCCCTTGTCCGGCTCCATTGCCAGCCTGGCGCTGGCCGACCTGCTCTACCTGTGCTCCATCCCGTTCATCGTGGGCACGTCGGTGGCGCAGGACTGGTACTTCGGCGAGCTGGGCTGCCGCTTCCTGCTCAGCCTGGACCTGCTCACCATGCACGCCAGCATCTTCACCCTGACCGTCATGTGCACCGAGCGCTACCTGGCCGTCACCCGGCCTCTGGCCGTGCGGTACCGGGCGCCGCGCTTCCGCAGAATCACCGCCGGCGCCGTCTGGGGGATCTCGCTGCTGCTGACCCTGCCCATGATGCTGATGGTCACCCTGAGCCAGAGCGGCGACGGCAAACATATCTGTGCCCCGACTTGGAGCCCCGACGCCTTTCGGCTCTACCTGACGGTGCTTTTCAGCACCAGCATCCTGGCCCCCGGGCTGCTCATTGGCTGCCTCTACGCCCGCCTGGCCGCCACTTACTTGGAGTCGCAGAAGAACCCGCCGCGCAAAACGGGGCCCAAGCGCTCTCCCCGCCAGAAAGTTCTCATCCTGGTCTTCACCATCGTGCTGGTCTTCTGGGCCTGTTTCTTGCCCTTCTGGATCTGGCAGCTGGTGTCCCTCTACCACGGTCCCCTGGGGCTGCCCCTCCACATCCAGAAGTATATCAACTACCTGGTCACCTGCCTGACCTACAGCAACAGTTGCATCAACCCTTTCCTTTATATCTTGCTGACCAGGAACTACCGAGAGTATCTCCGTAACCAGCATAGGAAGTTTTACCGCTTCACCTCTTCCTTTCGCAAGAAGGGCTCCAACTTGCACTGTTCTTGGAGACGATCGTCCTCTTCGGGCACCCAGTATGAGTTTGGGACAGAAGGCCTGGGGATGGCTGTACTAAAGGGCTGCAAATGAACTTCCTCTCCCTCTTGCTTGTTGGGAAACGGTTTCTAAAGACCATCCAGGTGGGCCCGAGCAAGGTGAGATTTGCAATGTGGGGGGTCTGTTTTGAAATTTCCCAGGGTGGCCTAAGAGAGCAATTTTATTTCCTCAATAACAAACTTCTTTAAAGTGAAACTTTCTTCCGAGTTAAGCTTACACAGAATTGTGTTTTGTTCAAAATCAGAAGTACATGTTAACCTTAAAAGTGACACAGATTTACTCCAAGTCTTTGGAGTAAATTTAAGCATATAAATCAAGAAGTTTTTATTTAATTCATTAAGATAATTCTCAGTAAGTCTTGTCCTGTGTAGTAAGCTCTGGGATTGTAGAAAATTGGAGAGACCAGCTATTATAATACCTTAATTTAGGCAGATTGTTTGTTTGTTTGTTTGTTTGAAAAAAATACTTTGAAGTTATATGACTAGGCACAAATCTTTGCAAATAGATAAATATCACTCTTATCCATTTCATATTATTAAGGTTATATCCCATATTTCTTGGTTTTGTTGTTTTATTATACATGAATGTTTTAATATAGTAGCTGATTTTAAGGGTCATAAAGGTAATAATAAAGATCCACAATTTAAATTGCAATATTATAGTTACTTAGGATTAAGTACTTTTGAACTCAATGCAGTTTACTCCTAAGTATGTATCACTCAGTTTTACGGCAGAGCTTAATATTTTACATGTTTGTGGATTTGTTCTATCATCTTTCTGAAGGCTGGTGCTAGTGCATCTTAGTTTTTTTGGGTGATGGTTTTTTTTTTACTTTTTTTAGTCAATATATTGAAGCCAACAGCTATATTAACTTTAATGATGCAGTGATAATGGGCTAGGTAAAGGTTAATGCAGGGTAAATTATTTTGCTAATCTTTTAAAAGGCTAATATTTCAAGAACTCAATATCTTTAGTAAACATTCTACCAAGGTACACATATGTATCACTTTGTTCTGGTTTTTCACCATTTATGTATCTTGCAACAGTTCAATCCTCCCTGCCAAACACAAATTTTTCGGCTTTGCAAACATTAATTTTCAGATTCATACTCCTTGTTTCATACGATTTAGCTAACATTTTTTTCCAATCGTTTTGATTCTCAGCCAGCAATATAGCATCAGCTGAATATGAAAGTGTATGCAGATTCATGTCCCCAAACAACAAAAAATGACATTAGAATGTCGTTGCAGGCAATATTAGTAGTATTGCCCTAAATCAGTTCATTGCAATATGAATCCCTTCTCAGTTGACTGTGCTAGCACAAATCACATAATTTGATAGTTTAAGAGGCATGGTTACCCTTCTGCTGCAGGGAGGAAGGTAGGCAAGCAGCAGCTCCAACTGAATGGCCCAGCTTCATGAACAGGACCTCTCACCTGTCCTTATGTGACAGCATCCCTAAGAGTCACCAAAGACTACCAGATAAACTACAGCCACATACCCATTCCTGCCCTGAAATCACTAATGAAATCTGGAAAGGCACATCTTCAAGAGGGGGTCCCCGCCCAGCCAGGTTTCAGTAAAGCATGTCAGGTTGATCCTTTCGTTCACAATCCAGTCATGGATGAGATAAGCTTTATTATACAGGCTGACATAACATTCATTGAGCTATGATGGTGAAACAAATATTATCTGAAAACAAGTGTTCAACTTTTTAAAAAGTCAAGGCCTATCTTTGTTCTTTAAGCAGCCTGCAGGGCTAAATTTGATTTTTAATTACATCTAGAACAAATGATGGAACAGATATAATTAAAAGGTAAAGGGTCCTCCAAGCTGAGCTTTCTTCTTTGGTCATTTCATGGATATATCCATATAATACCTTGGCAACAGTACAGAGCTGATTTGCTTCTTGACTCCTCAAAGGATTTCTCCCCCCCCCCCCAAGTTTAATTCATAGACT